>CAIGRO010122552.1:0-33768 GCA_903798355.1 Fraxinus baroniana
AAGCTGCAACGGGTTACCTGTTACTTTGACTCGATCCATCTACGTTGCCACCTGAGCATGACCCTTCCATTCGGATAATTCTTGGTGTGCAAAATGGGTTACAAGATAGTGTCCAAAATGACCAACTGGCGGTTGGACACCATTTTGTACCTGTAGCGCGATCCCTTTCCATTTTCCCAATTTGGAAAGAAAAAAGGAAAACTAGAAGCATCAGTAAAACCACAGCCGCCCCTCCAATAGGGGGCCGCCACTTGATCATTTTGGACACCATTGTGTACCTGTAGCACGATCCCTTTCCATTTTCCCAATTTGGAAAGAAAAAAGGAAAACCAGAAGCATCAGTAAAAAAAGGAAATTGCAAACTTAGTCCTCTATTTATTGTCTATTTAAAAACTTAGTCTCCATACTTTCAAAAGCTGTGCATTAGCATTCATTATAATTGCAGAAAGAGTTTCAATACAGAACGTCTTAATCTTCACACCGTCACATTATCCTTTTGGAAACATGTTTAGAGCATGTTTGAGACCCATCTTTCTTTTTTTTTCTTATAAAAATGTATTTTGAAATAGTGATTTGATGACGAATGTGTGGTTAAAAAAAAAATTAGATTTCATAGAATGTTGTTTTATTGAAAAATGTATAGTTGAAAAAATAATATTATTTGTAGTCGATCACTATCGTAATCATCATACGTGACATACATGTGACGGTTAATGATTTGATACATAAGGTAATAAAAAAACAACTACATTAAAGTATCAAATCACTAACCGTCCATGTAGGGCGACTATGATAATGAATGATTGCAAATAACATTACTCGTAGTTGAAAATAAAATAGAGAAAAACATATGTTTAATTTCAATTTTTTAGAAACAAGCCAAGTTGAGAACAAATTAAATTCATAGAATTATACATGTGAGGATTTAAAAACAATTTAAAAACAATTTAACAAAAAGTAAAACAATTTTCGTTGGGGATGGATGAAATGCACTAACCAACTTAGGGTCCGTTTGACATGACTTTTACTTTTACTTCTTGTATAATCGCTTTTGAAGGAAGTTATCTTAATTGTTATTTGAAAATTAATTTTTAAAAGAAACTTCCTATTTCGAAAGTGTTTTTAGAGGAAAGAATATTGGACTAATTTCCTCTAAAAACTCTTATAACTAGAAGCATTTTTTATAAAATTAGTCAAACAAAACTAAAAATTCCTTTTGTTTTGTCAAATGTCATGCCAAACGAGCCCTTACTCATCGAAGTGTCTGTATGATATAAACATGGATGAATATACTTATTTGGAAAAAAACACCAATTAGAAAATGAAGAGTATGGACTACAAAGCAATCACCTAAACTCACATCTCACAAAGAATATAGAAAACTACTCGACTCCCATAAATCTTGATCTTACACCATTCCTGAATCTGTGCTCGAATATCCGTTCAAGTCCTGAAACAGATGCCCGCTAGTCCACAGCTTTCCTTAGTGATTTCTTCTAACCCTTCAATGCTTGTATTTCATGAATCACCATATTTACAAGCAAACCAATTGATTTGGTCAAATAACAAAATCAAGAGCACAAGACTAGTCTTAATTTTTGCAAATAAAACTCGATTGATTTCGATACAAAGCTCGACTAGTGTAACCTTCCTCAAAATCTAATTTTACGTTGGAAAGAATTAAAGGAGTTAGTGCACGTGTTTAGAGAAGTCGGATCAATCCTATCCTAACAAATAATTTTTAATAGAAAATGAACAAAGGATTCCAGATTCTCAATGCAATTGGATGTTAATCTCCATGCTAACTTCTATTTCAGCAAATATCATCCTCTTGAAAGTCCTAATAAAAATGGGCCTGTTCTATTTTTATTTTCTGCTCTTTACAATGTTTTTACTCACTGTTTATATGGTTTCTGGGCATAACATCTGTGAAGAAAATGAATATGTTTATCTGTAACTACTAATTAATCATTCACCTTGCATAAAATCTGCACGCAGCCAAAATGAACCCAAGAAACTGGAAAGAAGGCCGGCAATTTCTGAACTCTCACGCATCAACGGCTCCTCCTCCAACCTCAATTCTCTGCATATATAATGCATAAGACTAAGCTAAAGTGAAAGGGTCATTGAGGGAGAGAGTTCGGAGAAAGCCAACTTTCTGCAAATAAGAGGCAGGATATGAAGGAGAGAAGGGTTGCCCCAGCCCTACTCAGTACTCTTCTCTCCCCCGGAAAAATCCGTAGTTGGTTCTCAAAGGCGGTTGTGCCCACATTAGACCTTA
The DNA here is from genome assembly GCA_903798355.1 of Fraxinus baroniana. Taxonomy (NCBI): domain Eukaryota; kingdom Viridiplantae; phylum Streptophyta; class Magnoliopsida; order Lamiales; family Oleaceae; genus Fraxinus; species Fraxinus baroniana. Next base: position 2,282 of record CAIGRO010122552.1, read on the forward strand.
ATGGAGCGCGTGATCCTTGAGGGGAACCTAAATGGTTGCTCGAGAGGGGGGGTTAATTTCACTTATATGGGCAATTTTTCTGCAAATAAGGGAGAGAGGAGGGGTTGGTCCAGCCCTACTTCTCTCTCTCTGTATATAAAGTTTATATAATACTTATTTAGACATTGCACTTTCCAACCTCTTGGGACCAAAACTTCGTAGAAATTGTCATTATATATAAGTTTCTTATGCCCTCCATTGGAAGTTAGGAACTGAGAGAAGATTACAAAGAAATTTCACTTTACTTACAAGAGAAGGTACCAATACTAAGCTCTGAAGCAGGAGACCGATTACTATGCATCCAGCTCATACTTGTGACGTGGCGCATTGCACTAGGTTTTCTGTTTGCTCAATAGAGTGAAGGGCCGTTTAGATACAAATATATAACTTATTTATGAATTCAGTAGAAGTTACGAACAGACAAACCATGGGTTTTTTAGGGGTGGGCAAAATCTGATCGAACCCCTCAAAGTCGTCCAATTCAAATCAATCCGACCGGTTTGAGTCGATTTTTTTTGTCGTTTTTACACAAATTGAGTAGGTTGACTGTGTATGTGGGTTGTGTCGGGTCGAATTATGAGTTAACTCATGAAAATCGAATAAACTTGTGCAACCCGACCCGCCTACTTAAAAAAGAAAAGAAATCAAATGCCTAAAAAGTAAAAAGAACTTAAAAAGTATGAGTGAATAGTATAACTGTAATTACCTTGATGCATTTTAAAGGAGGAACTTATTGTCCTTCATACAATAAGTATAAGTTTTTCATGTTATGTTAAATGCACTTTGTTCTTTGTAAGCTCGGTTAATGAGGATTGAATAAGATAATAGATGATTTTATTTATTTACATACTATTTAATCTTATCTATTCGAATTTAGTATAATAGAAAATTGAATGACTTTAATTTTTGTTGACAAGTCGTTCCAAACCGACCAACATAATCCAACCCGACTGATACTTGATTGGGTTGGGTTGTATTCAATTTTGATTGAACCGATCATTTTGAGTTGAGTTTGTGTTGAAGCAAAAATCGACCCGACTCATGCCCACCCCTAGGGTCTTTGATCCCGATCATCTATATGTGGGTCGTCCCCCGGCTTCTAGACACTGGATGCTACGATAGTTATCCCAGAGTCATTTCAAATCAAACATTGATTTATAATCATTACTCAATATTATTCACATATTTGGTGGGATTAATCATTTTCCTCGATATAAACCATTTATAGATTTGTCAACCGGAGACTATTCTTGATTCAGGGTTTGTATACATTAAATTAAACAAACTTGTATAAACTTGAGAAAGAAATGTAGTACGAGATATTATTCGATACATTAAAGATGAGAGTTATATCCAATATATGAAAGTTACTTTAACTTACTTTTAAGTAGCTTTTTATTTTTAAACATGGTTTACGATGTTTTCTCCTACCTATACGCAACAAAAAATACTTATTTTAACTAGTAGCTTTCAGTACTTATTTTTAAATAGTTACTTAGCCAAACATGCACTACAAAGAGCGCTACACGATTAAAGAGAGGTAAAATGTTACTCGTAAAATATATATTTATATGTAAGAACTGAATTATTGACTAATTATATATTTGGAGGATAAATTTTTAAATTTACTAAAAAATTGTTTACTTTAAATTTAGTGCTGTGTGTTTGGAACTAATCTATCATGTGCTGTGGACCTTTGGTTTAAAAAAATATTAAAAAGAAACTTCTATTAGTTATTTTATTTTTCAGAATTGGGTCATTAAAGTTTAAAAATTTGCAGAAGCGATCACTAAAATTTCATGCGCTTTCACAATCGGTCACTGACCTTACTATTAGGACTGTTATGATATCAATTCAAACTTATAGGACCAAAACATGTAGACATAGAAACTTGAAGACCTCATTGGTAAAATTTTCCCTCTTATCTCTTTCACCATAGGCGCCGCCAACGTCCGGCCACCGTTGCCACCGGATTTTTGCACGACCAATATCTCATCATCAATCTCTACCATCCTGACACAAACAAATAGCTCCAAAACATAGCAAAATCGAGCCGATTTCAGCCCAAAATAAGTCTCTCACGCCCGATTTTCTTTAAAATTCGAGCAACTCCATTGATGCCCATGTTAATAACACTCCACAGGTCACTCAAGCTCAACATGGCGCATCCAGACATGGTCTTATTACACCAAATAACATAGAAAATTGAAATCTACAGTAGAATTTCGAATCAATGAACTCGAGGCCAACAATCACATTTTTCGGCTACGACGGTAGTTCCCACGATCGAAGACCACCTATTTTGGCACCCTACCTTCATGGCACATCTATTCCAACCACGGGTCATCAGCAATTTGGGCTCAATGTAGACGAACAGGTTGGGACAGTTCATACGCAAGGCAGTCCATCGATTGAGGTTTCTACAACAAATTAAGACTGTTGCAGCGATGTTTGGGGTAGATTGAGACCATGGTTGGGGTCTCCTGGGTATGGGAAATCGACTGGTGGTTGTCCACGATCAAGTTGTCTGCTGAAAAATGAGTTTCGACAGTTTTCAGATTTGCGAGTTACTGACTTTGTGAGGTGATTCCGGCTATATTAGTTGACGGTATGGTGAGATGTTGGGTGGAAATTGTAGATGAGGTTAAGGGATTTTTATTGGTATCAATAGCCGACAGTTTAGGTGGCCGAAAGGTGATGGGAATTGACTCCGTAGGTGGTGGTTGTGAAGGGCCAAAAATCGCCCAAGTGAAGGAAAGAGACTTTTGAGATCATCAAGCTTCTATGTCTATGTGTTTTGGTCCTTTAAATTTGAATTAATATCATAACAATCCTAATAATAAGTTCAGTGACTGTTTGTAAAAGCACATGAAACTTCAGTGACCATTTGTGAAACTGCATGAAATTTCAGTGATCGTTTCTGCAAGTTTTAAACTTTAGTGGCCATTTTGTAATTGTTAGGTAAGTTAAGTGATCGTTTGTGAAATTAACCCATTCAGAATTTTTAAAGATGCAATTTTCTATATATCTATTAATATATTAATATTAGATTGGACTAGACATCGGACCACAAGTCACATAAAAGATTAATTAATTTTTTTATTTTTTTTATGTCCGATTCGCATATTCAGAACACATACATGCTTAATATATGCCAATGAAATTACAGCAGATTTTCCAAAAAACTTCAATGCCGAAGTTGTAACATCCATGGCTGAAGAAATAATCAATATTTTTCAGTCTAACACGCTTGAAATCCTGATTTCAGTAATTTGAATATTCACCACAAGAAATTTTGCATAAATTGACTTGGTAGAGCACAATTTATTTGTATTAAGAGTTTACTTTTATTTTTTGTACCGTCTAATATTTTATATCGATATTGCGTGACAAATAATACACTATCATGTCCCTGTTTGGCCTGCATTACTTTCATAAAAAAAAGTGAATATTGTTACCCTTTTTTTTTTCAAATTATTGGGCCCCACTATCACACATGCTGATCAAATATTTTGGCGGGGTCATTGTGCAAAGGTAACAATTTTTCTAGAAATGTGCAACAAATGGAAAACAAACAGGGGCCATATAATTTCATGTAGTGCGAAAAATGTGCTATGAAAAAAAGTGTATGGACATCTTAAATTTACAAGTGATGTAAGAAGTAAAAACTCGAGGTGGTGTTCTATAAATCGAAAGGGTCAAGAGAATATTTTCCATTGAAAAAAATTTATACTTTTTCACGAATAGAATATAACAAAAATAAGAAAGAAAGGGCCACTACGATGTATTTATGGGTATATAGGCCTGGAATCCACTTATTAACATTTGTATATTAATATTTAATGTACGTAAAGAAAAGTGAAACGTCTAATGACAGCACCATTCAATGATTTAGCCACGCCGGACCACCATAATTAACCGCACAAAAACATGCATTTCCATGGGAACCACGTTAAATTGGCATTTTCATTCGGGATAATTAGGTTTAGGTTTTTTGTCCCTATTTGATATAGTTAAAAAAAATTGATAAAAATTAAAGTCAAAGTTATAACTAAACATAATTTTGGCGTTGCTTCTTGTTAAGCTATTTTAACTATCTTCTTTTATTCAAGTTCAATGTTGCCTTAGGAAAAATATTGATAGAGCAAGCTTTATTGTACTGAGGTCCCGTTTGATTCCCTCTATTTTTCTTGGAAGTTGGAAAAAGTTTCCATTTTTCACATTTTGTGGTGTTTGATATAAAAAAATTTCCCCGAAATTCGTTTTCCCGCCTCACCCCTCACGCGCTTCTTTTCTTGGTTTTGAAGGAAAATGTTTTCTTTTGTTTTTCGTGGTAATTGATTTTTCAGCTTTTTTTTGATAATTGGAAAAAAAATCTAGACACAATAGTAAAAAAGATTATCACTTTTATTGACAATTTTCATGCAAAACAAAGTCAAACGAATGGTATTCGATATGATAATTTTTTATTTTTTTGGCAATTGAAACAAATTATAGACCCAATGGTAAAAAAAATTATCATTTTAATGGACAATTTTCATGAAAAACAAAATTAAACGGACACCAAACTTTCAACGTTTTCCAAGTGAAAAATTAAATCAATTAAACATAATTAATTACAATTCCCATTAAAACAAATTCTAGACAATTCAATTCTCTGTAATTCATTTTCTTTCCACCCAAATTCCACCTTTAGAATCAAACGGACCATTAGTTCGAACGTTTACGAATGAGTGATGATTTTTATAGATATTTCATCGAATTTTTTATGTTTTTCATCTTTTAGTTTGACAAATATTATTTATTTAAATTCAGAGTTCAGTAATAAACTACTTAATCTTGACTTAATAGATGAACAAATAGCTTGTTGACTCGATGAATCATCTGGATCAACTATCGATTGGGTTATTCTACTTTTAAGTAATCTATTTTGCCAAATATAAATTTCAAGATAACTTATTTTCTAAAAGTAAGTCCTAGGTTACTAACTTTTAAATAGACTCCAGAAAATTTTTAGTACTTTCGAAACATAGAACTCAATATGCCTGTCAATATTTAATTGACATGTACATTACTGAGTCCTAGTTAAATAGTGTACCCAATCATTTGGAAAATGATGTTTGTACAGAAAAATTTTATACAGACAAATTACAGACACTCACATGGAGGTGGGTCCCACCCATTGTGTGTTATCTGTAGAATGTATGTATATTTTTTTTTCTGTACAATAAGCATGGTTCCAGTTATTTAATACACATGACTATTTAATATTGACAGAGTATTGAGTACTCCACACACCAGGAGGCAGGAGTACAAGAAATTTGCTTCTTTTTTCAATTATCCTCTATCAAAAAGGGCACATATCCTTTGAGCAAATAAATCAACAATTTCCTAATATCCAATGATACACTATCCATGAAAATTATAATAGATTATTAATACAGCAAAAATGGCAAGTTCCGAACAATTGGTATTTGTTGTGCATATACTAATGTGCCAGAAGTATACAACAATTACCTAGTACTCAACAATAGATATGTATCCTTAAATCTCGACTCAGTTAGTCAATCCCTGTTGCTATTCCGAGGGGGGGATCAAAATTAATTATGCCCAAACAATGACCATCAGTTTCGAAAATAATCTTATTCAACTTTCATCATCATCAGTGTTTTTTACCCAATGTGTTATCTAGGCGTAGTTAAGCATCCATCATCTATTCAAGTTCTAGACTCTTTTTCATGGATTCGTAAACCAGATACGTAATGCTTGCTGCTGGTACAACTTTAAGAAGATTTGGGAATAGTCCTTTATAGAATCCCCTTAGACCTTCTCGCCGAAATGTTCTATAGAATACATCCGACATTCCCTGGTAAGCAGCATCTGTATTCATCCGCTGAGCTTGCATTCTAAACACTTTTACTTGTTAGCAAATGTGGAAGTAAATGAACTTGACCAAACGAACAAAATTGACTAGTAGAAAAGAACAAAATGAGAATATTTTACCTCGTTCTTATCACCTGCAGAGGGTAAACACACGTTGCCCCAAGTGCTCCCGAAATTGTTCCACAGCCGAGTTGCACAAGAGGACCAGGGTCTGCATAACATAGGAAATTTTTACAATTGGACGATCCTGATACATTGGATGAAATAAAAGACAAGCATGCGGAACAAGTACTCAGAAACAGAGAAAATGTAAGCAATACCACCCTCGTGAAGAATATATTTCTTGGACATATCTTTCAAGGTCTCATAGGCAGCTAAGTCAATGCCTGCATAAGGAATCATTCCAAGAAGAGATGGCACCAACCCTCTGTAAAATGCTCGAGGTCCCTCCTGAACCCAAATATCTTTAGATAATTTCCTCAGACTGGGCACATTTCCTCCTTCACAAGCATAAGTTTGTAATCGAGTTTTCACAAGATCCATTGGATATATAGAAGTTTGTGCCACAGCTCCAGCCAATCCACCAGCAACAAGTCGCCCCACAGTTCCTATATCCTCCTGCTTTTCACCTTTAGCATCTCCAATTATAGTTTTCAATGTTTCGTAAGTGTAAAACTTGATAGCACTTTCTGGTGCAACTTTCAACACATTCAACCCGTTACCCCGAAAAAACCCCAAAAAGCCACCTTCCTTCCATAATTTTTTTACTGCAGGAATAATAGCAGCACGATCAGTTTGTACTTGTAACACCACCTTTAGGCGATCAAGAGGTGCAGTTGCAGTACGAGAAGCAGCTCCTGCAACTCCACCTGCAATCAAATATTTGGTTGCATGAACATGCTTGCTGATGCCTTCAGGAATCACGGTCTGTTCGCCAATATCTACAAGATATACCCTATGCAAATAGCGATATATGTTTTCTATAGTAGCGTCGTGTGGATAAAGCAGAAGAAAATCTCTCCATTCTTCAAAAGTTATAATTCCATTATTGTCTTTATCAACATGCTCAACAAAATGAGCAAGTTCATCGTCATCCATTTCTATCCCTGCAAAAAGAAACTGCCATGGCTTATAAGATGAAGACAACTGATATACTGGAAAATTCATCACTGGGAATAAAATAAAACTCCGATGACTTCATAATGTTCTTTGAGCGAGGAAATTAACAGAGATAGCCGCCGCCACAGAAAAATCAGCAAGAAGGAAAATATTAAAAATAGAGGCTAATTGATAATCTTTGAGTTCTAATTTAAATTTCTATTGCAGAACTATAAAAGCAGAGTATGTCAGCTATATATACAGAAAAAATGTAAATAAATAATAAGTGTTTTAATCAGGAAAAAATTACACACTAAAGGAGAAAATTATTTTAATACGTGGCAGAAATAAGATATATAAGTCCTAATTTCCAACCGAAGAAGCACAGATAGATAACGGAATACAGCAATCCAGAAAAAGTGGAATGTGACATGCAAGAGACAAATTTAATAAAGATTAAATTCTATTACACACTGTCATTAATAAGCTTAAAAGGTTTACAGAACAATGATTAGACCTGCTATCATTTATGGTTTTGAGTAATGGACTCTTAAAGAACAAAATGTACATAAGATAAGTAGATATGAAGATGCTAAGATGGCGTGTGGTCATACTAAAATGGATAGCATAAGAACTGAGAAATATGCCAACAAGTGCAGGTGCCACTCATTGAGGATAAATTAAAAGGAGGACAACTTAAGTAGTTTGCACATGTTTTTGTAGATCTAAAGAGGCTCTCGTTCAAAGAGAGACAATCTCAATAAAGCATGCCAGAAGCGGAATAGGTAAACCAAAACTAATGTGACCTGTGGTAGTTGCAGAGCATCTAGACACTTTAGACCTTCCACTAGATCTAGCAATGAACTCAGCCAAAAGGTGGAAATAGATTTTCATTGCTGAATCCAAAATTATTGGGTGCAGTGCTAAGTTAGTTATTGCTTTGTTGTTGTTGTACACTATCATTAATATCTGTATCATAAAATTGATATACTAGTACATAGTTGTATATTAAAATTACGACTACTCAAGTAGATTAGTGGTTTCTGAACTCAGTAAGGAAAAATCTATTTTAGCAAGAACATCTGAATATTAGAGGTAGTTGAAGGGGACAATGTTCATAAAAATTGAGTGATGAATATTGTTAGTTATTTAAACCATTGTCCTAAGTTCTATTGGCATGGGAACCGAGAGGCAGATGAATAAGGATGAAGTATAGAATTTCAAATTCTTACCACCTTTCTTTTGAAACCATGACCAGGACCCCATGTAGCATGTTGTGTGAAAATAGCACGCGCATGGTGAATCAGAGTATTACCTTGATCACGTAGATCAGTTCCTCCCTAACCGTTTCACTCTGCTTCATGCTTCCAACCACTACTATAAAAAATGCTATTCAAGTGGGCGGACAACCCGGAAAGTACAAGATAAGGGTTAGGGAGAGCCCGCCCACTCTCCCTCCTGTATGCATAGGATCACTCTTCTCCAAACACATAGTCCCTATCCAGCCCAGTCTCCTATCTGTAGCCTTAATATACTAAAATGCCAGTATTGTAGGCGAGAATTGAGGACAAAATGTTCCACGGTGTCATTGTCGGTTGTCGGAAGCTCTTAACAATTTTGAAGTTCTGTATAGACTGTTTTGTGGGATCAAAGTTTATTTTGAGGACCATGTTTTCTTTCTGTATTGTATATTTTATGTAAACCATGTTTTGAGTTGTATATTTTTGTTGTGTAGTTACAACTGTGTAAATTTTCTTATTTATGCACAAGTTAATGTACCTTTGAGACTTATATGTGATTAAAGGGCTATTTCATCTACGCACATCGTTCAAGCAAGGTTTGACAGTCTAAAATATCCACTATCTTGCCAGATAGAACTTGTTTTATACATGATTTTTGGACTCTTTTTATATGGTATCATGTTTTTGTGCATTGTTATCATATTTTATTGTATTTAGACTATATGTGGATGGGGTGGGGTGTGACACAAAGTTCCTATGAGCCCATCTTTCAAAATTCCCAACAAGCTCTTCTCTTGCCTCCTTATCTTATCTAAAACTTTATAATAAAATGAGGCATTAATGTGCATGCACTTGTACAAACATGCAAATACTTACATATGAATGTGTGTATTGAGAATGCCAAGATCAGAATCCTTATTCATATTGTTTTCGATGGTGTTGAGGATCTAATTAAAAGATTGTGGTATATAACTCATAGAAAAGGATAAGAAAATTTTATCCCTTGTTAAAGTTAAAAAGTTTTACCTTAGACATTGGAAAATGAAGTTTGTATGGCCAACAATTGAATAATTCTTGAGATCGACATGAGTGGTTCCTAGTATTAAAATCCATTTAAATTTTTTGAATCATAATATTGTGGTATTCTAAAATCCAGACTGGAGTTGCAACACCAATGGTGCATATATATAAATAAACATATGTTAGATAACAGGAGATGCAATGCAATATATACCCATCAAGAGCTGTTCTTTGTCTTGCATCCAACACCGAGGTTTGATGAAGACTACCTCATTTACATTTGAAGCTCTGAAATTAATATTCAATTTATTAATGGCTTTTAATAAAAAAGATTTTTTCATGATCAAATTTATTAATACCATTATTTTTATTAATTCGAACAAAAATCATATTATATAGTAGCTCGAGTATTTTTAGTTATAAAAGTTACTATTATTATATAAAAAATAAAATTTAATTAAGACTGTGATAAAATATATGATTAATAATGGTAAACAAATCATCAACATGTGATCCTACCCCAACCTAATTGATATTCCAAATCATAGAACACCTTCTCTTCTTCTTCACCATTTCTTGAAACACAAAGATAATTATAAACACCATTTTGATCTTTGAGATTAAAATCGAGATTTTAGACATGTAGCATCATGTTGTAAAATTTCTTAAACTAGCAAACACAAAAGTAAGATAAATGATAAGGTCGAATTGCCACCATAAAGCAGCAATTGGTCTTAATATAAACAACATTTAGTGCCAATGTGTGCCTTCAGTGTTACATTTGAATATTCAAGCTCCAGGATAAGAAGAAAGATTAACTGCCAGCTCAACATGGGTAAGCAAACGAAAAGGTTCTAACTAGCCCAATGTGCATTTGTAGACATAATTTATGAAGTACAATACTGTAGTTGGACAAGAAAAGAGTTGCATATTGCTCTCTCAAATAATTTGGATTAAGCAGTTGCTCTATTTTCTACATTATACTGAATTTCGGTAAAATTCAGTACGGTGGAACTGAAGCCACAAATATTTTAGAAAAGAAGTCATGTTACATGATACTTGGAGTGGCATTAAACATGCCGACAGGGCTTTGTAGCCCAGGTTAAATCACTGCCTCTTCTTAAACTCATGAGAAAAGCAATTATTAGAGATGCTGGTACAGTTTTACCAGATAGGGAAGGGAAAATACAGAAATCAATACTTTCTTAGCCACTAATTTTAACTGGCATAAGGAGTAGGCTGTAGCAGTTATCCTCAAATCACCATCACAAAGATGAAAACTGTGTTCTTAGAACCCAAAAATACATTTTGCATTAATCTAATTATTTTCCCTATTGACTCTGATCTGTTTACACCTCCAAGTCAACTGCCACGCTAAATCCAAAATAGATTATTGGCTCAGTTTCAAACATCTCGATCACGTTCTAATTCTAATGAGAATTCCTCTACCATTCATACAAGACAAACAAGTACCCGATTACGATTTGATATACTTGGAACAGAGCATGCTGTACTATTAATCTAATTTCACTGAAAATTTACTTCTTTTCAGTGTTTTTCCTACGACGACAATTTACTTCAAGTACTCATCGGATGACAAAAGCTTTTAGCATCTCTATCATCAAAGTTCTTGAAAATGTGCCATTCCAATTCACATTATATATCTAAAATTACCAGTATACAAAGCAATATCATCATAAACACGTGGGCACAAAAAGACAGATAAACAATACATGAAATAACAATAAAAGAGAAACCACGCTAGTAAAAATATACCAGCTTTGACAAGAGCATCCCATAACTCCTCTGGCAAGATGCAACCATTGTGCTCAACATCAATAGCCTGGAAAATTCTGTACAATTCCAGCTCCTTGTCATCCATATATTTCCTGAACTCCTGATAATCCACCCTCCCATCCTGATTTTCATCACAAACATTCAGTAACTCCTTAGCATACTTATAATCCACCGGAATTTGCAGCGCTGAAAGACCCTTTTCAATTTGGGCAGAATCCAAGTAGCCCACATTATTCGAGTCGAAAAAACTAAACAAACTTCTAATTCTCGAATCTCTCTCTTCTTTCGTCTCTCTCAATGCCGATAAAACATGGTCTAGCGATACTGGACCCGGTTTTTTCACCGGGTTGCAGCCTCCGGACCGGGCCTTTTTCTCCTTTTCTGTGCCTGCGGACGCCATTGCTGGAACATTCACACGCCCCTCTAATCGCCAGAGGGTTGTCTTTATATTGAAATTTAATTTAGGGATCTGTAGAGATAACGGGTTTATGTATGGAAGGTAGAAAAATTGACGGTAATGGAGAGGGAAAGAAGGTAGAGGAACAGAATATTTGGTAAGGATCTTCTTCGGAGAAGATCCGAGGAAATGAACCTGGGCGTTGATTTGGAGCTTCTTATTTCTTGTCGGGTCAAAAGGAGATTTCAAAAAAGAAGTAAAACACGTGTTAGCGTTGTTATTACGGGGTGCTTAATTTCATTTTCATGCACAAAATAGACAAATTAATTTGTTTTACTTTCTTTTGTCTGGTCTTAATATGGAATTATTCAATCTTTAATTGGAAGATTTTGAAATCAAATTTGTCTTTCTCTAATTTCTTAATGTGTACCTTGTGATTAATTAATAACTACTATTTATAAATTGCGTATATTTATAACGGTTATCGATCCAGTTAAAATCGAAGCATGAATAGATACTTACTCAATCTTTTTGGAACAATGAAATGTTTTCCCGAGCCTCATGTCGATGTTGGTGGGTAAATTTTATTTGCAATACTATCATATATACTTTCATTTTATTTCAATTAGATAACTCTATTTAATTTTGTCAATTTACAGTTATGGCATAACAGTTAATAAATGATGTTCCTCCTATATTTCAATAAGTTGTACTTGTTTCACATAAGCAATAAAATGAGGGACAAATATTTTATTTTAATTTTGTATTTTTTTCGCTTATTTAAAATAAGAACACAAACAACATCTTAACAAAATTTGTGGACATAAACTTTCATCAATGATAACTTGTATTAATTTGTGTTGACACCTGACCTTTGAGGTCGATTAACTCGGGTTATTATATGTGATGAGCTGGTGTTGATGTGAGGTCGGTTGATTAAGGTCACTTCAGTTATAATTTGGCTTGCACTAGAAGATTGTGTAGTCAATCGAGATTAAAGGAAACATAATGATTGAAGATCACTGATAAAATATATAATCCACCAATTAGTAAAATGCACATGGAAAGGTCTTACACCAGCGCCCACTTAATCTACCAATCAATAACTTTAGCTTTTTCCCCATAGTAATTCATTAATTGTTGGGGACCATCTGCATGTTTAACTCATAATGACCTGACAACTGAGCTCGATAGCCAATCAAATTACAACAAGAAGCATACTTCTTCAGCTCGGACTTGTAGTTGACAAGACATGAAGTACAATGTACACTATATTTCCTCCTATAAAAGGAGGAAGAGTGCGAGGAAGAGAAGGGGAGAACACGGAATCAAAGAAATAACAAATTCTCTCATAATTCTCATAATTCAAATATCTTATTTGACAAGGAAAGGGAATCATTGCATCACTTTTTGTAATCCTTTGATTATACATCAATCACTATGCCTTTATCCTTTAAGTTGGCTTGGAATTTATATACTTATTTTTCAATGTCGACAATTTGAAAATAAGAATATATAATAAAAATAAAAGGAGATATAAATGTAATAATGAGTAAGAGCTGATTATAGATTTTCATTAAATTAAAATATGGTGCAATTATTAGACAATACTGCATGAATATATTTAGCTTTCATATGTGACGTATAGTAAAAGCTTAGACTCCAATAGCTTCATACCCTTCCTCTTTTTTGCTCTTAATTCCGAATGCGAAAATAAGAACGAGAATGAATATAACTCCAAACACGATAACACCAAAACCAGGAATGAATATCTTCGTCTCCTCGTGCACCTACATGAAATGAATATTTATAAAGAGACATAGTAATGGATCCAATGAAATATGTGGATAATAATGAATACTAGGTATGAATATTTGGTTGAAATTAATATCTGACTTCGACTGAATTACAAATTATTAACTAATTGTTATCCATATGGAGGCTTAATTACTTATAAGTAAACTTTCTAAGCTTAGCCAAACATGCACTAAAAAATACAAAAATAATTACTTGCGTAACTTCTTTTTATTTAAAAGTAAACTTTCCAAACATTTTTAGAAACAAAAAATTGCTTGAAAAGTAATGTGTCACTTTTTTTGAAAAAAATAAGCAAGTTTTAGAATACATGACTTATTCCATTGCTCAAAGTAAGCTACTTGTTTTGAGAGTACGATAAAAGTTACTTTTTGAAACAAGTATCCAAGTTTGTTCAAAAACAAAAGTAACATTTTTTACTTATTTTTCTAAAAGTGTAGCAAAAAATGTTTGCTCTGGACTTAATTTTCGTTTTTCTTGTTTAATCATGTTGAGTCGAACGTACCAAACATGATACGAGGAAAATGAATCTTACATAAGTCGAAGAATGCAATGCATTGTCAGGTTTTGTCGATGAATCTGCAACCAAGAGGTAAAATAGCCCCATGACTCCAGTATGTCTGTGTGCTCTGCTATAGTTAGACACCAGAGTCAATAACTCTCCATCAGATATTTTGACAGAGCCAGGTGAAGGGTAACATGTGGACATTCCCACAATATAACCAGCCTCATTTCCTGCTTCATTTCCTTCGCCATAAACTGGGTTTGATGAGCATATCACCCTTCCATCCTTGAAAAATTCACCAGGAAATTATGAAATGATGTGTTAATTTTTTTCATGGTATAAATATATGAATTGTTAAGCAAATCGGTTATGCTCTGACATGAAGAAGTAAGGACTCATGGACCTGAAAACTATGGATTTGTACGGTGTATTGTAATTTATTGTGAAGAACCACATTGTCGAAAAACTTTAGTTGTTAGAAAAGGGTCGCGTTATTTTATTTAGATTTTGTTTAAATGGGTAATGACCATACTCGAATCTAGATCTTCGTTGGTCCTCATATCACGTTGAATTGCTCATCTAAAAGCAGAACCTGTTAGAGAGATGATACATTTATCTAGATGAATGCAGAAGAGATAAGATGGGTAGTTAGTCACATCTAATAGGGATCATAGACAAAGCGTAGGTAAAGTCGACGGCTTTTCGAGGGGTCCTCATCTAAGGTCCTATAAAAGGGGATCAAGTTGGCCCTTGCCACCATTCTTGTGTACTATCTCCTTTGAGCAAAATGTGGCAGAAGAAAAAGAACATGATGAATGAACCGAACCCATCATCTCAACCACGGATCATAAAAAAGACAAAATGTTGAAAATAAGTACCTCCCCATAAAGAGTTGAACCAATCCCTCCTGCATGCTGGTGTGCAACACCGTAGATGACATCTCCACTGGTTGGCAAACTAACATCTACTCTTTTAGTATGAATGCGACCATCATTAGCCACACCAATATCACAAGACTCAACATCATACTCAATCTATAATCAAAACAATTCAACTGAGTTATGGAGCCAAAATAAGAAGGAACAGAAAAAGAAATCAAATAAATTTAACAGTTTGCCTTTGCATTAGAAATTACTTGAATAACTAGAAAACGGTGAAAGAATCAGGTTTGCTTTAAATCTTCTAGTAGATGAACTGAATCGAATTGCAAAAACCGGTTCTTATAGTATGTCCAATTTCATTGGGATTAAGACTCGGTTTCTTACTGTTGTGCTGACAATACTTATTATTATCATGTATCATATATCATCTATCATCTAACAAACAGAATGGAAAAAATTAATCCTATGTTTTCTTAAACATGCTTACGAGAAATATGTTTTGATTTACCCGGCAATAATGTCGAGATCTGACTCCTCTGGATTCATCCGGCCTTGTCCAAACATCAGTAACATCGAGAATATAGATTTTAACAGGCACAATGGAGGCATCCCAATCAATGTACTTCATAGTATACCTCAAGTATAGGCTTCTTTTCGCACCCTGAAATCCTTCTTTAACCGTGCATTTTGTCTCGTCATAACAGCATCTGAAGCCACCGTAATAATCCGGTGGCAAAACACGACCATGCTCGTCAACTGTGATATTATACAAATCACACCTGCACTCGGTGCACCCCAACCTATCTTGAACACCCCTAGTATCAATTGCATGCACATTAACCATCCATTTCTCCTCGTATCCATCTGGGATCTCGGCCTGATTTCCAATCTCAATTCCGTAAGGGTCGGGCACATGTGTGGCCGTTTTTCGTGTCTCGGATCCTATTCCGAAGTATTGCGATAGACCATGATCACACAAACCATTATTCCTTACAATAACATAATCTGATTGGTCGAATCCCCCATTTCCGTGGTACTTTGGAATATTGACTCCTTTTCGTTGATGGTACCTTAGAACAATCCAATGGTGGAGATAAGTTTCATGAAGGGGAACCGGATTCCCTGCCGCATCGATTATTTCTGCATTGAAACTCTTGATTGCAATATGGCCTCGAGGAAAATCAATGTCGTAGTACACTTTGTCGGAAACAGATCCAGGTTCTAGCACAAATTTAGGGGATAGAAAAACCGCAGTTTTCACCCCATTTTCATTGCTTAGATGAGGTTGTTCTGAACTTTTAACTGTAGTAATTAGCAGTAGAATTGCCAGGCATGACAGCCACCAGTATGAAGTACAAACCATTTCTTCCTTACCTTGGTGCTAGTAAATCTGAGGTAAGTATAGATAGGAAGCAAAATATCAATATTATGTGTTCACTTCTGATATTCCTAAAGACGGCAAAATCATTTTACATGTCTACTTCAATTATGCTAAAATAATATTCCACAAATGACAGTAATATCCAAACAGAAAGAATTTTTTTGTCTTCATCCTTTTTTGACTGGTAAGAAGAAATTCGCATAAATACAGCATGATTCTTGAAAAATCGAGAACCAGATGGCAACACCAACTAAACCTTACCATTACTAAGCAAATTTATTTTAAATTTTGGATTCTTTTTTTTTATTTTTATTTTTACATTCAAAGCCCACAAATTTTATAACTAGGTAACAAAGAAATCTGAACTCTGATATCTTGCTGAAGCACCACATCTAAGCTCTTCAACACATGATTTTTTTTTCCCTTATCGTTCTAGTTGATTTCTAGATAACAATTTGAAAACTCTACCGAAATCATACTTTTGCAACCACTGACAGTTAATTTTTTTCACTTCTTCCTCTTATAACGTTCTACTCAATCGAAGTTAAGCCCATGTTTGGTTCAACTAGAAAAGTGGCTTAAAACGCAAGTCACAGTAAATAATTAATTTCAAAAAGACACAATATGCACAACTTTTGAACTACGTGTTTGTATCACTTTTTATCAAAATCTACTAAAAATCTATTTATTTTTATATAAGCCAAACAGTAGGTAAATCTATGCTAAACATCTAACACCCTCCTATGCAAACAAAACAAGGCAATTCGGGAGGCAATCGAAGAAGAAAAATCAGTTAGTGAGAGTGGACATAGATTTATATCTAGAGACTCTATTCAGCGGAATTGAAAAAGTAACAAAAGAAAGACAAAGAAACAAACAATTTCACATGCATATATACCTCTTACATAAATATGCTACCCAGAGATAAACAGTGAAAAAACCTTACCCGATAAAGTTGTGGTTCTAACAATCTCAGCAAAGCGTGCAATAGCAGAATTAGCTAAGTGGGAAAGTGAATATTCAGAGTGCTCAAGAATATTATTATAAATACAAAAAAAAACTATTTCGAGACAATTTCGCTGAGATCAGTGATTACGTTTGGAAAAATCATATTTTTATTTACAGTGCTTGCATATTCCGATGTGATCCCATTTTTCTTCGACAGAGAGATAAACAATGGTAATATAATCAGGGCGGACCCAGAATAATTGTTGAGTGGGGGCGAGATTAGGGCGGAGCCAGCCCGTCGAAGTAGAGGGGTCCAAAATTGAAGGGGTGGGGACTACGGGGGTTCGGGGGCAGCGCCCAAAAACCTTACCCGATAAAGTTGTGGTTCTAACAATCTCAGCAAAGCGTGCAATAGCAGAATTAGCTAAGTGGGAAAGTGAATATTCAGAGTGCTCAAGAATATTATTATAAATACAAAAAAAAACGATTTCGAGACAATTTCGCTGAGATCAGTGATGACGTTTGGAAAAATGATATTTTTATTTACAGTGCTTGCATATTCCGATATGATCCCATTTTTCTTCGAGAGAGAGATAAACAATTGTAATATAATACATTATATCTGCACAGTCAAAAACTTTAATTTTTATTAATGTAATTTCCTAGAAAATTTTAGTTTGTGTCAAGATTTGAAATCTTATCGAGAAAAGACAGTAGGAAAGTTACCGCAATGTTAAAAAACCATTTATCTCGGTTTGGTCCCAATTTTTTAAATTCATTTTAAATTATTTATTTTATGAAATATAAAAATTTTGTCAATTTTTAACTATGAACCTGTCTGGCAATGATTTTAAGCAGAATTTCAGCCGTTAAACTACCCAAAAAAGCAACAATCTGGCCGATTTAGCTGTCATTTTTTACCATTTCACTCACAGGTGGGACCTAGCTTCCTTGCAAATGATCAAATAATCAATTATGAAAATCCATGCCATCCTATATATTATACTAATTTTTATTAAAATTTATAGAAAAAAATGATTTTTAGCTGAATCAATGATGCTAGTGTGAATGAATGACTGAAACAGGGAATTTTTAAGGAAATGAAAATCTTCTTTCAATTGATTGTTACACCCCGTTTTATCTCCAACATTGTTCCAATAATGCATTTTTCACATCAAATCAAGTGAGAAAGCCTACATGTGACACCCTTTCATTTCATTTTTCAATTCTTGCAATTTTACATTTTTAACCTTTATCCTCATTTGTTGGTTGTATGGTGGAAGGAATTGAGGGGTTCACAGGCTGACACATTGAAAGTAAATCAACGCAAATTTTCTAAAATGCTCTTTCAAAGGTAATGATGACAATGCGACGGGTTCGGGGTGGGGTGCTCATCAAAGGTAGTGATGGTAACGGGGCGGGTTTCGGGGCGAGGCACTCCGGTCCCGCCTCACCCCGCCTCACCTTTGACGGGGGGCGGGGACGGGGGCGGGGCTGGGCGGAGCCTTGTCCCGTTTATTACCCCGTTTGTATTTTTTTTTAAATAAAAAATTTTCAATTAAATACAAATGCAAAATTTTATAATTCAAAGCAAACAATACTTAAAATAACTACATCAATATCCAAACCAAGCAATGAAAACAAACAATGTCCAAAATTAAACAAACAATGTTCAATTTTTTTTTTTTTTTTAATTTAAATTCGCGGGGCGGGTTCGGGGTGGGGCACCCTCGCCCCGCCCCCCGCGACCCGTGGCGGTGCAGCAATTCCGGCNAAGCAATGAAAACAAACAATGTTCAGTTTTTTTGTTTTATTTAACTTTGCAGGGCGGGGCACCCTTGCCCCGTTCCGCGACCCGTGGCGGGTTTTTTTAGCTCCATTCGGGATCGGGACAGGTTTTTTTGCCATCTCTATTCAAAGGAGCTTGACAAAGTCAAATGACAAAATGACGTGGACGGTTGTGATGAAAAGTGCTTGAACGACTGTGATTTAAAGACCAAAAAAAAAAAAAAACTACTTGCTACCACTACCACTGCAAATGGCGCCAAAATTGGAGAGAATAGATCCAAAAGCATACAACTTTTCTTCCAAAATGAAGCTGTGTAAAGGGAGCTAATTTTTTTGGTTTTAGAAGACCTCCACTTCGAGTAAGGTTAGATTTTTTTTTGGTTTTGAGCAGATTTCCTCTGTCTACATTTTAAGTTTACATTTTTTTTTTGTTTTAGAAGACATTTACTTGCTCCGTCATGTTCTGACTCGCAAAAAATGGGGAAATCTAGCAATGTCGAAGAGTAAGTGTTCCGTATACGATTTGAATATGATCTCTGCAGTAGCAAATGGTTCCGCATACCCAATGTAGGAGACGGCTCTGATGTGTTTGGGTTATAGGAGTGGCAACCTTTCAATTCTTTGTTATCTTAGTTTTAACATTGTATTTAATGTCTTATCTTGTTGGTGGAATTTTGACTGGAAATGGGACACTAGTTTGCTACAATTTTATTGTTGAGTTGATTGCTTCAAAAAAACTAGGAACATGGATATGGGTTTTAACTTCCCTTGAAACCCATATCCATGTTCCTAGTTTTTGTGAATTAATCTTCATCAATAAATTACACAGGTTGGTCATGAAGTTTTTTGCATACTGATGTAATGATGACAAAATGAAACTTGCAAATTTTGCACAAAAAAACACCATTACATTACATTCCTTTGAAGTTTTAGAAACTTTCAGTTTGCTTCATTAAAACTAGACAATTACAAAATGTCACCCTAACTTGTTAGCCAATCATTAACCACCAATCAAGGCGTCTCCATCACCTTCGTTTTCCCTTCGTCAGGTAATTTCGCCCAGCGGACCGTCACATTCACGTTCACGGAAATTAGGAGTTCTTCATCGTTATGTAGCCGAACTTGAGTTTCAAACCTTCGCGCCATATCTTCAACTTCATCGTGCGCCGCTGGTTTAGCCAAGTTCATGCTATTATTACTCGATTCACGAGTTGCTTCTCCTACTTTTCACCAATCCACACTTTGCACTGCAACATTTGAAGAATTTACCTTTGTTAACGGTGTCCCTTTCAACCTCAAAAAAAATTTGAAATCCATGCGTACATTGTTGGCATCAACGTTTTATTGGGCACTCGTTGAAGAAGTGTCCAACACCCCTGTAACCATGGCAAACTCCGGAATTCTTTCCTAGCATTGTGTACTGCTACATTAACGAATCAAAGACAACAAGTAATAATATAGAAGAATGAATTAATTCATCAGAGACACAACTTCCACAACAAATAAAATTAATGCATCAGAGACAATACTACATAACAAGCTTCCACATTATTGCAATTAAAGTCTATTTTTAGATGGTCTGACCTGCACCTAAAAAACAACTTCCACATCAACTTCAAACTACTTGAATTTTGCAGTGTTCTCATTCCGATGCATGGACAAGTATTTAATATAGAGGCAGGGAAGCAAGCATTGCTAAATATAAATTCTCTAGTATTGAGACCTTAACCTTCCCCGTCCTTTGTTCTCAATTTATTTTAGCATTGTCACTTGTCAGTTGGCTTTGGAGAAAACATTTGAACGTTGTCTGCTGATGCCAAAATTTAACAAATCTTCGCTTATCTATACTTTAGTTAAGTAGTATAAAGGAATAATGAAGAAGCAATCATCAACTACAGTATGATTCTAAGTCCTGGCTTTCTGTCCCTGTCCCAGGATCCAACCACTGTATTCATACTAATTATGAGCATATTTTTGACACTATTTTGCATATAACTCCCAAACTCAGTTTTCTAAGAAAGAAAAATTTTTTGTAAGCTAATGTAACAAAGATTACTCATGGGTATTTAACCCTTTTATATTCTGATGCTCATGCTCAAAAGACACGGTTCCACCTGGCTGAATTGAAAGGTTAAATACCCATGAGCAAATGCCAAAATTGCACAAAACACAACTTACTATTTAGCAAACCAAAACAATTCCGACGAAGTGAAGATCTCCACACGGCGAGAGGCGGGCCGAAAGGTGTTGGCGCTTTCAGTTTGCTGTCGTCGAACCCGTTTGCGTTGAGAGGAGATGGGCTTGAAGAGAGAGAGAGAGAATCGATTTGGGGGTGGAAGAATGTGGAAGAAACTGGAGTTCACCAGGGAAGGATTCGAGAGAAGGGGAAGTATACGATTTGAGGGGAAAATGAGAGAGGGATTTTCAATTTTTTGGGATTTTTTCCCCTTTTTTTTAAACAAGTGCTACGACACTTTGTCAGCCCCTTTGTATGAGTAGCGCGACTGGCAAATTTTACCCACATATTGTGTAGCTCGTGCAAGGTATGGTTTAGGACATGTGTTTTTCGGAGGGCAATTTATACAGACGAAATTTTAATGCTTACTTCCGAACATGTAGATCCGAACGGCCAATCGAATTTTAAAATTTTGGAAAAAATTATTTCACTTTCCGCAAACGAAAGGAACTTCAACATACCAAATGAAATACCGCGACGTCGACATAAATATCAATTTATTTTTCAATGTTCATAGAACACTAGACATGTGTCAAATGTTGAGTTCCTAAAACATTATATCGTCATTGCTACTGTGCCATATAATCGCGAAATCTATCCCACTCACTTTGTTGCATTTCAAGTGCATTTATTTCGACATGCATTTCGTCTTCATCGTTTGGTAGCTCCGCCTTAGCTACATTTATTTCGGCATGCATTATTGGAACAATAATGAACATTTTCACATCAAATCAAGTGATAAAGCCTACATGTGACACCCTTTCATTTCATTTTTCAATTTTTTCAATTTTACATTTTTTACCTTTATCCTCTTTGTTGGTTGTATGGTGGAAGGAATTGAGTGGTTTTGAAATGTCAAAGGCTGACACATTGAAAATAAATGAAAGCAAATTTCACCCACATGAGTATCGTATAGCTTGTGCAATGTGTGGTTTAGGACATGTATTTTTCGGAGGGCAATTTATATGGACGAAAATATCACGTTTACTTCCGAACATGTAGATCTGAACGGCCGTTCGAATTTTAAAATTTTGGAAAAAAATATTTCACTTTCCGCACACAAAAGGAATTTCAACACACCAATTGAAATACCGCGACGTTGACATACATATCAATTTATTTTTCACTAGACATCTGTCAAATGTTGAGTTCCTAAAACATTATATCGTCATTGCTACCGTACCATATAATCGCGAAGTTTGTCCCACTCACTTTGCTGCATTTTAGATGCATTTATTTTGGCATGCATTTCGTCTCCAGCGTTAGGTAGCTCTATATCGGCTGCATCGTCATCCATGTCTGTTCTCATAAAGGCCTCATCTACAAATCCAGAACGATGTAGGAAGTTATAAATACACATTGTTGCTACGACAACTGCAACTTATGTTGGAAATGAGTAGCTAGGCATACAATCAAGAATTTGTCATATTTGCTTTCACACACCAAAGACACGTTCAATAATGTTTCTGCACGAAAAGTGTCTAAAGTTCACAAGCATTTTGAAAATTACGACAATGACCTGTTCTATCGTTATTGAAAATTGTACAATATATCTAAGGCCCCATTTGGTAGGGATTAAAATCCAATTAAAATTGAAAATATGACCGTTATTGGGTCTCACTCGTCTAAAAAAGTCAACAATAACGGCTAGTTTTTCAATTTTAATCTGATTTTAATCCCTACCGAACGGGCCCTAAGCTTTTATGTGGGGTCATATATTTCGGCCGATAAGCAAAATCAGAGTCGATCAAATAATACTTACCCGACGCTGGTAGTGGAATGTATATTCTTGGACTGTATATAGCACAAGATAATATTCGAGCATTGTGCGTATTCCTGGTGTGTCAGCCAGCACAAACGTGAAACATAAATTAAAATCACGTGCGGCCAACATATTTTGCGCTGGTATTCCTTTCTGACATATAAAGTTAACACGCTCGTAACACGATAGCACATTTTTTGCGTGTGTTTCATCAATAGCACCAATGCAATCCTGAAATAGTTGATGTTTATTCGAGTTCGGCCTGTAGGGCTCTACATCGTCATTATAATTCGGATTCGGTTGTATGAGACGTGTTGATAACACAACGACGACATGAAGCAACTCTTTGAAGTAATGACGTACCATTTGTAACAAATGATTGAATATCGTTGCCACTTGCCGATATTCCTTCCCATACGCTATTATGCACAACAACATTCCAACTTGCTCGTAGATCTACTCACTGACTACTGCAGACGCCATATTCCTCACTCAGATATGTGCAAAATGTTGCAACAATTGTGGGTACATTCGAAAATCTTGATAACACATGTGTTCGTCTCTTCCATTGCCTCCATCATAAACATGTGGCCATTTCTAGAAAAAGGAGATTTTCGAATATCTGTGATGGTAGTTCCTCACGTCGTTGTCTGCGATTCTACAATACGTAACCCACGTCGTTACATCATCCACTAGTTGGGTTAAAAACTCCTTATCGCCGACTTTTTCTTCAGCGTTGGAGCCCGATAGTAGCACACCATTGAAGTTCAGATCATTCATTGTATAATAGAAGTATAACACTTTTTTTTCCTGCGCAAGAAGCTTTACCTTTGATAGAAGATGAAAGTTGTGTTAATAACATAACAACTTCACATATCTTTATTCCTTGTTCCGAGCAACTAATTTATAAAAGAGTATACAAAGTTGGTGCATATATTCATTGATTGACTCTTCAATATAAGTTGTCCCAACTATTTAAATAAAAGGCTACATGACTAGAGATATGTTATACTTTTTTTGCAAGTATTGAAAGATTCCCAAAAAGAATGTACATTATCTGCAGAAATGTCTAATATGCATGTATGATTTGTGGTTAGAAATTAACCAATAAATTAGGAAATAACGTAAACAACATAATCAGATATGAACCGAAACATAACGTTTAAAAGCATGGGGAAAGGTACATGAAACTGCACTTGTTCTGAAAAACACACACGAGTACTCGAATTTATTTTTTTGATTGTTAAATGTAAATTCTACCGATCAAAACTCATATACAAGTACACCGGACATATCTGGGTAAGTCAAACATCAAGTTACTCATACAACTACTCCGAGCATTTTTAGACAATTACAAATAAAGTACGCATAAAAGTACAACAGGCATACCCGGACAACAAAGTGGAAAGATGTACAAACGATAAGATCTAACGACCTAATGTCATAGATTCATATTGAATCAAAATATTCGGATGCAAAGAAAACATAACTTTGTATAGTGTGTTTTGATTTGTCTAACAGTGCTATCCACATGTGGTCTAAGATCCTAAAAAATTCTCCTATTTCTAGCCATCCAAAGATGGTAGACGATAGTAGCCAATGTAACCGTCTTAGCATTACTTTGCCACAACGTCCATCTAGCCTTCTTGATCCACTTCAATGCGCTAGCAATGAAATTCATTGCTCTTCAAATGCCTAACCATTCCTTAATAATCGTCCAAACATGAAATAAAAATGGGCCTGGAAGAATAAGTGTTGGCATGTTTCCTCTTGCGCACCACAAAAAACACAAGTGCTTTCAATGTTGAGACGTGATAGTCTATCTTTAGTGAGCAAATTGGATTGTGCTCCCAACTAAAGGATGAAAAACTGCTTTGGAGTAATGTACGATCTCCAACCTTTGGTAGTCCATGTTCTTTTAACCCCAACATGCCTGAAGAAGTTGTAGACGCTGTCCATGCGAAAATGACTAGAATATGTCCATTCCAGTATTCGTTGACAGCAGATTGCGTGTTCCCAGCTTGTACAGTGTGTTGACCTTGGATATCCCACATTCTTTTAATCAGTGGCGAGTCCCCTTATGGCCAGCATACTCCCAGAAAGTAGTCTCCTTCAAGGAAACATTGTTAATCCATTTAACCCAAAGTGAATCTTTCTTCATATGAATATTCCTCATCATTTTTTACAGTAGTGCTGAATTCCAGCATTTTAAATCTCTGAAATCAAGCTCTTCCTCATCTTTTGGTAAGCAAATATGGTTCCAAGCAACGAAAGGTTTTTTAGACCCCCAAAGGAAGTTCCAGCAAAAGCTAATGACCTTAGAAATAACTGTGGCTGGAATAGGAAATATAGAGAGCCAAAAACATTCAGCACCTTGTAGGACATCTCTAATTAGTTCCGCTTTCCCTGCATAAGACAACGATGCTCTAGACCAAGAACAAATGTAGGTTGAAATTTTGTTGAGAAATAAATCATAAGAAGTGATTTTAAGCTTCTCCGTTGCAAGAGAAATGCCCAAATATCTGAAAGGCATAGATCCCTTAAGCATTTTAGCAAAATCATAAATATTCTCAAGCTCTTGCTTAAAAACACTCGCCGTATACACACTAGATTTATCAACATTCATTATGAGACCCTACGTGTCTCCAAATTTAGAAAGACAATCCATCAAGATGCCTATCGAAATTCCATTACCTCTAGAGAAGAGCATTAAGTCATCCACAAATGCCAAGTAAGTTATCTTTAAGAAATAGTAATTAGGATGAAAGTTATACTCACTATTTTCGGTTACCCACTTCAACATCCTTGAGAAGTATTCAAGACAAATTACAAATAAGAAATGGGATAGGGGGTCCCTTTGCCGAAGCCTCCTTTTCCCTTTAATGAATCTGTGAAGACAACCATTAAGTGTGATAGAATATACCAGCGTAGTAATACGTTCTATCACCCAACCAATGAATTTATTTGGAAATTCTAACCCATAAAGCACACATTTGAGAAACTTCCAATCAATCGAATCATAAGTCTTATGGATATTCTCCGTCATACTTCTACCTTCCACAAAAGCCACTTGTGCTTGATCAATAATATGCCCAAGTATAGGTTTTAATCGAGAGGTGAGGATCTTGGTAATAACCTTATAAAACACGTTGCAACTAGCAATCAGCCTATAATTTCCCACCAAAGTAGAATGATTGCTCAAATGTAATAACAGTGTGGTTAGTTTGCTTAAGAAGAGAACTATAAGCAAATAATTCTTTCACTGCACCCATGAACTCATGCCTAACGATATCCCATGACTTCTTAATAGAAACAAGAAGTATATCCATCCATCCTCGGTGACCTATCATCCCCAATACAAAAATGCCTCCTTTATCTCTTGCTCGAAAACATCTCGAACTAAGATCGAGGCATTCTCTTTCGATAACACGGGACCACTATTCAAAATGTAAACATGACGTACTATAGAAATGAAGGAATTCATCAGCCACTTCTTCCAAAGAGGTAGTATATGATCCATCCCCTTTAAGCATGGTCGTAATGTAGTTCCTTTTACTATTCCTCTTGACCATCGAGTGAAAGAACTTAGTGCATTTGTCACTCAACTTTAGGTACTCACACTTAGCTTGTTGGTAATAGAAACATCTCTCTGCTTCACACAAATCCACAGCTGATTTCCTCATGCTTGCCACTTTATTTTGGAGTTCGACATCAAGAGGGTTATCATGCAATGCCACTTGCGCTTCTTTTAACTCCATAATAGCCGTTTTGGCTCTCATGGACAAATGAAAAATGCTTCTCATCAAGCTTCTTGAGCTCTCCTTTAAGACTTATTAACTTCTTGCAAAGCGAGAATTGTTTTGTACCCCTAATCTCATGTTGCCAACAATTTTGCACAATCTCTTGAAAGCTACCATGGTTAGTCCACATATTGAAGAATCTAAACGGTTTCCTCTTGGCCGAAAAGTGATACAATACACAGTGAGTGATTTGAACCCCATTTGCAACCAAACATCATTCACTAAAACCCTATCAAGCTTGATCCAAACCGAGTTATTTGTCCAAGTGTAAAAGCAACCAACGGATCTCAACCTATGTAAATGTAAATTTGTAAAAAATTTTAAATGTAATTTTTTTTTTGTATATATATATATATATATATATATATATTTTTAAACACGATTCGACCCCACTTCAACCTTTTAAAAAACACGGTTCAATCGGGTCGATTTTAAAACATTGGAATTAATAACATGGACATGAATGTGAATGTGAATTTCTAATTAATATTAATTAAATGAATATGAATGTTAATGTTAATGTTAATGTTAATTAATTGAAAATTAATTATAGTAGTTATCAGTAAATTAAATGCATGTTGAAAAACGAAAAGAAAGATTTTATTGAAATAATTGAAGTTTAGTAGGGTTATAATTGTCTAAAAAATGATTCCCGCTTGATATGATATTTAATATAATATAGATATGCCAAGAAATCTCTTTACGAAGCACTCATTTGACTTTTTTTTAAGCAATTGAATCCTCCATGGTCAACAACGTTATTATGAGATTTCAACACGAGCAATTTGTTTCCATTCGATTATAAAAATGTTTTTTTTTGTTTAGAGCATCGTGTTATATTAGATTAATTATATTGAAGATAAAAATTCATGGAAATATGTCTATTATTATATTTAATCCCATTAAATATATTTTTATAAAAAAATTAATATATCATATTATAATTCATATACTTGGGGTCAAATAATATGAACTAGAGATCAAATCAAACTTGGAATAGACCGCATATGTCTCAAAATACACCCAACCATACATTTTTGGTCGAATTCTAATTGGATGCGGATAGTGGTGGCAACGAGCCGAGCCGAGTCGGGAAAAAAAAGCTCGAGCCGAACCCGAACTTTTTTAAGCCGAGCTTTTTTTTGGCCCGAGCAGAGCCGAGCCCGGCCAAAAAAAATGAGGCTCGGCCCTAGCCTTAGCGGGCCGGGCCCAACCGAGCCGGCTCGGTTTTTATTTTATTTTTATGTCAAATCTACATTTTTTACTTAAAAAATTTAAAATTTGTACAGTTTTTACATGTTATAAATTAAATAAAAAAAGTTCGAGTTTGACTTGAATTTTTTGTGCCGAGCTTTTTTTTGGCCCGAGCCGAGCCGGGCCTGACAAAAAAAAANTTTTATGTCAAATCTACATTTTTTACTTAAAAAATTTAAAATTTGTACAGTTTTTACATGTTATAAATTAAATAAAAAAAAGTTCGAGTTTGACTTGAGTTTTTTGTGCCGAGCTTTTTTTGGCCCGAGCCGAGCCCAGCCCGACAAAAAAAAAAAATGAGGCTCGGCCCGAGTCTCGGCTCGTTGTAACCGAGCCCGAGCTGGATCCGGCTCTAGCTTTTTCCGAGTCGAGCCCGATCCGTCCGAGCCAACGAGCTTTTTTGCCATCACTAGATGCGGACACCTGAATTAGAGCAAAGCTATACAGAAAATAATTTCATAGAAGTTTTATCTACAGTCACATGGGTGGGTCCATGCGGGACCTATGGTAATAAAAAATTGCCAAAAAATCCCACTCAACTGTACCCCAAGTCATGCTTACAGAATCCCCAGCCTGTACCCCAAGTCAAGCTCCCTGAATTATTGCATCAAATGATCCCTTACATATACTGTCTTATATATATAGGTTGTTGACTACAATAAGTGAGAAAAGAAATGGATACACAATTCTCCAAAGGCAAATAAGACCTCGACGAAAATGTCCCAATTTTACTTGAAAAAGATGTCTGGATGGTTAAAATAAGCTTTTTACTAAAGAGTGAAAATAAGAAAAAGTTAGAAATTGAAAGAAATACCCCTTTTGATTGTACCAATCAAACACACACAATTATGCCAACGAAGCCAAATGGACATCAAACTTTCAATATTTTTCAGATGAAAAATTATACCAATCAAGCACACAATTATCAGTAAAATAATTTCCAAGCAATTTAATTCTCTGAAAAACATTTTCTTTCCACCAATTTTCCACATTTGCAATCAAACGAAACATTGGTAAAAAAAGAAAAAATTGACTATCACATTGAGAAAAGAAAAAGATACATAAGTCATTTAAGTCAATAACATCTCCGTTGCCTCCTTACCTTCTCCCTTCCTCCCCCACGGTCGACGGTAGGCCAACCACCAACCTGCAAATGATTAAACTGCTCCGAGGAGATTTTCCTAGTGGAGATTTATCTGAAGGGAATTCTGCTATGACAAGCTTCTCCAAATTGCAATAACCAACATTCATCATATAGCAATAGATACTACTAGCCATCAGTAGGAGTCAAAATTTATCAGTCATCTCCAGTTACAAGAAAAAACTGAGTTGTGTTGGTGGTGAGAGCAGCAGGTTTGGGGCCCTTCAATGGTGAGGCCAGTATGTGCATGTGGTTCTTGTTGTCTTTCGCCCCGATTTTTCACTAAAACTGACATAAACACCTCTCATCACATGCTAGCCGCGCTACAATTCAACAACATTTTTCGGACAGGAATTATCATTAGAACTAACTTGCAACAAAAATTGACGTTTCTGCACTCATTTACTGAGGAAAATAGAATGCGAACACAAGTACTCGTTGAGGTCAAGTCCTGCTACGAGTTTGTGGGTGTAAAGATAGGTCCATACGAGTCCTACTCCGGGTTCAAGTCAATGATGTGTTTCCTTCTTCAAATTTCCCTAAATTCATGGACATTCGTTTGTTCTTCAAGAGAGTAAGGTGCTCAGACGAGTGACAATATGTAAACTTAGTATCATTTTGAATATATTCTAATATACCTNATTCATGGACATTCGTTTGTTCTTCAAGAGAGTAAGGTGCTCAGACGAGTGACAATATGTAAACTTAGTATCATTTTGAATATATTCTAATATACCTCTCTGTTCGTTCTATATGTACTAAATAAATATTTGCAGTTATTTTTTAACCCAGCATTGTATTAAATTTTAGCGAAGTTTGGATGACAGCACATATTCCTGTTAAGCCATCGCCCCCTTGAACTCGCACTAAACATTTCTGCATTATGACTCTGGATCTTTTAGTAGATGTATAGCCACGATCTGGATATGGTATGGAAGTCAATTACGAAGTTGTTGGGAATTGCAGTCGAAGACTGGGATTTCTCTCCGGAGCCAGGAGAGGTTTTGACTACTGCTTGGACGAACTAAAGAAATGAATGGATGATATTATACAAATTTTTGAACTGACAAGAGAAGGTCTCATGATTATAAATCTTGAACTCATTGTTTGACACTTTGTTGTCCCACATCGAATGTAGAGAAAACCTGAGATGGATCTGACTATCATAAAAGAGCTGGCCCATTGCAGAAGTAAGCATACCTTTCTCGGCCTTTTGGCTAAGATCAAGTGTAGTATCTGTTCTTATCAGTTTAATATCTGATATGTGAGCCATTGGTTCACACGATATTAAATTAATTTTTTAAGGGGGAGAACCCATCACGGTAGCTTGCTGCTGGGGTTCTCGAGTGTCGCCATTGCGTTGCACTATAGCTTCGGCCTGGCACACCCCACCAATTCTAGTCTAAAAGACTGAACGAGTGTGGCTCTTGCATGTATTGTATGATATTATAATCACATTTTATACCCTTTCAAAGTTAAGGCCTTGTTTGGTATTGTTTAATTAAATAATTTAATTAAAATTGAAAATATAGTCAATATTGGATTTTATTCGTGATCCATATAATAAAAGTCAACAATAATGATCAACAATAACGATTAATTTTTCAATTTTAATTTCTATCGAACACGCCCTAAAGTGTAGCTACTAATTATTTTAGTTTGTCGTTGAGGTTCTTTAATTCCAATAAATAGAAGAGAATTTTTTTTCTTGTAAATGAGTAGTTTTAAATGTGTTAATTGTTACAAAAAAAAACGTCTACTCGTAATCTTATTGAGATCGTATATACAGTATGCTTGCTTCTAAGGTTAGCACCAAAAACGAAAAAGCCAAAGGTAAAAGCCGCACCAGTTGTTGCTCCCATATGCACTAGTTTTAGGATAAAATGGTCGACAGTATTAGGCCTAATGTCATTATTCGACCGGCACCAAAATAGGGAAATGACAGTGAAGAGTCGGAGACCTATCAGCAAACCTCAAATGGACGTGAAGATCGAAATGTATGATCGAATTCGCTTGGAACTTTCCCCTGAACAACCTTTGCTTAAAACTTCCCTATACGTGCACTAGAAAAATCCAAGAAAATGGATGCAATATTTTCTCAATCTAGCCAAGTACATCTGTCTTCTCACACTAATTTAGAAATTTAACTTGAGCGTCCGACTGCAAATGACTATTGTACCATCCTCTCATGGTAGCAGCTTTGAATTCTGGCGTGCCTTCCTACCTGTGCATGCAACTTTTACGGTTGGCAAGATTTTGAAATCAACGAATAGAATAAAGAGAATCTTAATTTGTTTAACTTAAAACTGTACAAATATCGCTAACCTGTTAGTAGGAGTCAAATGTCATCACCAGCTTTCCCAATAAAAGTGATGGTACAATTGCCTTTCCAATAAACCTCTCATCGCATGCCACCCTAACATTAACTCGGTTTTGCAACACTGCTCAGAGCCTCAGACGACAACTAGTGAAATGAATGGGGAAATACCTTTAACTAACCC
>CAIGRO010122564.1:0-11251 GCA_903798355.1 Fraxinus baroniana
TTGACGATTTTGGTGGTCGGAAGTTTCCGAAAAAATGCCACAAACTTGTCCAAAAAAATCTGAAAATCTGGGCAGATTTTCACAATTTTCGGTTGCCGACTTCGTGGGTTTATTTTGACCAAATCACTTGGATTTTTGGAAATATTTTTGGTGGTAATTGAAGAGGACATTGTAGGCTTTCCAACAGTATCCGAAATCGACGGTTTTGGTTGTCGAAAATTGCCGAAAAATTGCCTCAAACTTGNTCGTGGGTTTATTTTGACCAAATCACTTGGATTTTTGGAAATATTTTTGGTGGTAATTGAAGAGGACATTGTAGGCTTTCCAACAGTATCCGAAATCGACGGTTTTGGTTGTCGAAAATTGCCGAAAAATTGCCTCAAACTTGTCCAAAAAATCTGAAAATTCAGTGACCATTTGTGAAAGAAATTTCAAACTTCAGTGACCGTTTCTGACCGTTTTGAAATTTTCAGGTAACTCCAGTGACCATTTGTGAAATTAACCTATCGAATTAAATCGTCTTTGATTTTTTTTTTTTTATGGATAAAATCATTTAAGATTTTTAAATTAAAGGCAAATAAAAGCTTTTTTTAAAACAATTTAAAATATAGTTAATAAATTAAAGTCAAATAAAAGGTTTTCAAAAAATGAAAAAAAAAATTAATAAAGTGTGCCAAGCTTGCCTAGATGCATCTAGGCACACGTTTTGGAACACTAATTTTAAATAATTAAAGTCATTCTTCCAATTTACAGCAAAGAATCCAAGGAAAATAGGGTTGAACTCTCACCCTTTCATGGAGTGTGCAACATGCTTCCCAACATATTCAATCAAGTGAGATTGGGTCCTCATGAATCCATTACTTTGATAGTTTAAAAAGTCAATTTTTAAAAAAAATTAGTTATGCACTTATTGAACTAAGTCCGTTATAGATAAAAATAATTTTTTTTAGTAGATTTGATAAAAATTAATGAAATGTGTGGTTAAAAAATTTTAAATTCCCGCCAAAGAGGGACTTAATATAAAATAACAAAAACCAAAAATCATAATTAAAAAAAAAAACAAAATAACCTGTTAAAGAAACAAAAGAAAATGGGAAAAAAAATTGTCCCCAAATATATATATTCATCTTCGCTCTTTACCAAAAATGGATTCCAAAATCCAAATTCATATAAAAAACCTATCTCATTAGTTGCCTCTTAATGAACTGTGTGTTCCTAGATCAGTTGAAAACTGGATTTGTTATGAGAGCATACGGTCCATTCACTAACATACCGATGGTCAACATGAGGATGATATTTACAGTCATAGAACGTAACCATATATATCTTCTATAAAAGTAGAGAGCCAGGATCATACAATACATGAAACTTGCATATGTTATGGCCCATCTCTTTAAGTTATCAGAAACATGGTCGAGCGGGATCCCTTCAGTCACTCCTCCAACATTAAATGTAATGGATAAATTTTCAAATTCATCGTAAGATGGACCTTCCCTCAGTATGACTAGTCGTACAAAAGATAGGGAGCAACCCTGGACTAATCTTGTCCAAACTCCAACAGTATATAAACAACCACAAAACAATATTCCCTTAAAGCTCTTATAACTACTACTATTACGCATCACATTATAGGGTTCCAAAAATTCTACATGCCAAACAAACTTGTGCCCTAAACTCCACGTTGAACTGCCACGAGGTAGTTTGACTGAACCCCGTGAATAGGTCGAGCCAATGTGTAGATACCGAACCTATTGGATTGTGTCGATCTCCATGGAAAGAACCAAACTTGCATCATGGAGGAACCCACTAAAGGAGTTCGACACAAAATCGTTTCGACTAGTTAGCTGTTGCCGCCGTCCTTTCCAACCAATCAGGTCAAGTCTAAAGTCGTCGCCTAGGTATTATGGATAATAAAATGATATTAGCATTTAATGCTCATAATTGATTGATGGTTATGACAAGAGGTCCCAGCCGTTAGGATGCGGCCACGTATCCCTTCATCTAACGACTCTTACTTATCATCTTCTACTATGAAAGCTCACATTTAGTGACACTCAAAAGATAATGCAAATATAGACTTACAAGCTATAACTTAACTTTATCACTATTTAATCTATTATTTCCAAAAGCCAACCTCCTTTTTACATTGGAGGATCACATTTAAAGTCCTCCCACACTCATATACTCATCATCTCAACTGACTTGATTGTCGAAGTGCATGCGGCCGACTCCACCACCACTGGAGAAAACCCGTGTAGCTAACGATTTTTCTAAGTGTGCAAAGATTAGTCTTGCGTGGATGTGAAAGGCTTTGGGATCTATTGGCCGTATTGGAGGTACAAAATTTAAGGTCAAGAGATTAGCGCCATCTGTGGAGAATCATACTATAACCACAAATTTCCAAGTGATAGATGCCATTAGAAGAAGTTTCCAAGAGTTCAGTCTTGAAGAAAGGTTCTCGATCTTGAAGAAAGAACGAGTGAAAAGTACTAAAATGAGCATCCTTTAGAGCTCTGTTCTGTGTACCATTTCCTATTGCATCATGAGTTTTAGCCACTACGAATCATATGTTAGGAATCAATAAAATGAGGCTTTAGAAGAAGAAGTTATCTGGAGAAATGTTAATGTTTGTCGACCCCGCCACCAACATCGATGAGACGGTGGCGTAACTGCGTGTCTAGCAAGATAGGTAGGGGAGATGGATGGAAATATAAAGAACATAGCCCAACAAAATGCTTCCATGCAATACTTATGCAAATATAAGGACAAATGGGATATTAAATGCCTCAGTAGGATGCTTTCAAGCAAGATGGGGAAGAACATAATCAAGGGGCTTACTCTCAGAGGCAAAGAAGAGAGCCTAGTCTTGCTAAAAGGGAGGTGGACATGTAAAAAAATTACACTTCAGACAAACCCGTTGATAATTTGTCACAAGGAGAGAAAACTGTCCCTAAGAATATACGCAGGAGCACGAACCTCAGAGGTCCAGTGTGTTTTCGACATGATTGGTCCACTAGCGCTTAGAAATAGGCCCCAGTAGTTACCTCCCACGTAAAGACAACAAGGTTATGGGTAAAGCCATGAGCTACAAGAGATCTCTCCACCTAGAAATGGGCAAAGCGTCACAACCGTCTCGGTACTAGGCTGATGATGAAGATTCAGATTACCCAAGCACATCTTTTGAGTTGGACGATGATGATGAAAGTCTTCCATTTTTGCAAGAGTTGAGGAATGCTCACGTTCCTAACCACTTTGTTCTTACCAATTACAAGACCCACGTGAGTCTAAGAGGAGCCTCGTTGGCATTGAAGTGTAGAGCTTTCTATCTCACCCTTATAGGGGTCGTTGAGATATCGTATGCCGTATACCGACTGGAAGCATAAGGAGTTGGTCATATCTAAAAAAGGTTTTCTTAAACTAATATTTTTCCAACAAAGAAGGAGAGGTCCCCATTCAAAGATTGCAGGATATGAGACAACAAACATGTGAAACTTTGAAAAGCTATTTGGCACAATTCACTGATGAGATGACTACTTACTATAAACATGTCACTGATGGAGAAGCTCTTTTAGCCCTAAGAGACATTAACATAAATACTCTTTTTTGGAGGGATGTTCAAATAAGAATCCCATTTCCTACGATGCCTTGGTAGAAATGATGAGAAGTGAGATTGTCAAATAGGAGTTGATAGACCATCGTAACCAAACTTCAATAGGACTCCTACCATCTAAAAGGCGAATGAGAGGACATGTTTCACATTTGGTAGACCAACATTGGGCCCAAGCTGGAAATACAATTGTCCTTACTTCAGGTCAAGCATTAGCTATCGCTACTTTAAATACAGTACTGTTTATAGCATATCAATAACTTCTTACTCAAAAACTTGGACGTATTCACCTAGAGGCATGGGGACATGGTGGGTATCGAGATCGACATTAACTTTCACCACATCAATATTGGTCCAAATCTCACTCCCCTCATGTAAAAAAGAAGGGCCCTTAACCTAGAAAGATACAAGGGCTATGAGGTGAAAAAAAATGGTATCTAATAGGTTTATCAGAGAGGCTGTCTATCCAAAGTGGATTTCCAATCCAACCCTGGTGAAAAAATCACAACGACAAATTGAGGGTATGTGTAGACATTCCCAACCATAACCGAGCTTGCCCCTAAGAAATTTTCGCACTTTCAATGATATACCAACTTGTGAAATCTATTGCAGGGCATGAGCTATTGAGCTTCATGTATGCCTATTTAGGGTATAATCAAATTTCCATGCACCCATCAACACATCTTTCATCACAGATACGAAACTCTATTGTTAGAAATTCATGCCATTTGACTTGGTGACTTATCAAAGACTTGTTAACAAAATATTCGTTAACCAAGTCGAGTACCTTAATTTAGCTTTCAAAATTTTGAGGTGATACAGAATGAGGCTAAACACACTCAAGTGTGCCTTTGGCGTTGCTTCTGTAAAATTCTTGGGCTACATGGTTAACCAATGAAACATAGAGGCCAACCTAAGGAAGTGCAAAATCTTACAGGTCACCTGGAGACATTAAGTTGCTTCCTCTCAAAGGCCACCGAAAAATGTCTTCCATTCTTTAAAGTCATCAAGGGAGAAAAGAGGTTATAATGGAACAAGGAGTGCGAAGAGGCTTTTCAAGAGTTGAAGAAGTATTTGGGACAAGCCCCCTCCTCTCGAAGCCCAAACAATGAGAATCCTTACTCCCGTACCTAGCTATTTTTTCAAAGGCCGTGAGTTCTATATTTACTAGGGGAGAAGGTGGCACACAACTACCTATTTACTATGTAAGCAATGCCTCTTTATCGGCAGAAACTCGCTACATTGATATAAGCTCGCTCTCTTCTTGGTTACTATTTCTAGAAAGTGGTGTACATATTTCCAAGCCCATAGAATACACGTGTTGAGAAACTTTCCACTCAAGCAGGTGTTACAGAAGCCTGATCCCTCTGGAAGGACAATGAAATGGGGCTTAGAATTAAGTGAATTTGATATTATGTACAAACCTCAAGCACTTGTAGATTTCATAGCAGAGTTTGCCAACACTTTGGATGTCTAAGTGGGGATTAAGCTAGTAGATCCTTCAGCTTGGAACTTATTTGTGGATGTTTTCTCTGGAGAAATAGGTTCTAGAGCCGAAGTGGTATTGGTTGACCCAGAGGGACATAAGTTCAATTGTGCAGTGAGATTTGGTTTTAAAGCTTCCAACAATGCATTTGAGTATGAGGCACTGTTAACGGACCTCAAATTATCCAGAGAGATGCAAGTAAAGAGACTAGTGTTTATAGCAACTCATAATTGATAGTGAGTCAAGTAAATGGCAACTTATCTTTAAGGGACAGAAATATGGCGGCATATTTCAAGAAGGTCATGGATATCCTACCATCTTTTGAGAAGTTTGAGCTAAGTTAAATCCCATGAGCTGAGAATATCCATGTCGATGATTTATCTAAACTAGCCAGTAGCAAAGACTCAGAACTACTCAAGGTGGTACCAATTGAATACCTTGCTAGACCCTCCGTCTCCAAAGAAGGAGAAGTTACGTAGATTGAAGGAACCCCATCTTGGATATAGCCAATTATTGCCTTCCTCAAGGATCAAGTTCTACCAGAGGATAAGGAAGCATCTAACAAAATCAGAAGGAGAGCTGTTTATTTCGTGCAAAAGAGAATTTTCATTATCTTTTCTCCGATGCACTGGAAGAGAAGATGCCAATTATGTACTTCGTAAGGTACATGAAGGAGTGTGTAGCAATCACACAAGTGGCTCGGAGCTTGTACACAAAATACTAAGGCAAGGATATTATTAGCCAACACTTATGAAGGATGTACTTTAGTTCCTAAGGAAATGTGAAGAGTGTCATCATTTCTAGACCATCCAGAGGTAGCTCTCCCAGGAATTAACTGTTGTTTCTAGTCCCTGACCATTTGATAAATGAGGAGTCAACCTCATAGGACCCCAACCTAAAGGGAAATGTAGTGCTAGCTATGTTTGTCTCATTGATTACTTCACCAATTGGGTGGAAACTAAACCCCTAGCAAAGATCACCGAGACCAATATTTCCTAATTTATTTGAAAAAATATCATCTGCCGGTTTGAGACTCTCCATTCACTTGTATTAAACAATGGGAGACAGTCTGACAACAAAAATGTCAAGGACTTGTGCAAAGAGTTATGGATCAAAAATCACTTCTCGTCATCCCATCAACCCCAAGCAAATGGCCAGGTTGAGACAGTCAAAACAATCATCAAGCACATCTTGAAAAGGAAGCTTGATGCATCAAAAGGAGTCTGAGTAGACAAGCTCTCCTAAGTGTTATGGGCGATTCATATAACAAGTCGAACTGTAATAGGAGAGACCCCATTTTCCATGACCTACAGTGCTGAAGTCATGAGCCCTATCGAGGTAAGACTATCTTCGCCTCGTCACATTTATTTTAATGAGATATCTAACGACGAATTAAGGAGGTATGAACTGGATTTCATTGAAGAAATGAGAGACAATTCCCAAACGAAGATTGCCTCCTACCAAATGAAAAGGCTCGATATTATAATGCCAAGGTAAAAAGAGGTCATTTTCGAATGGGAGACCTTGTACTAAGAAGAATCTTCCTCTTTTGCAATAAACCAGGCATGGGAACATTTGGTCCTAAATGGGAAGGCCTTGCCGCATATTCGAGAAGCTAAGGCCCAGGACCTACATGATTGAGGATTTGAGTGGAAAATGTAGCATTACCATTGGAATGTCGAATATTTAAGAGCATACTACCAATAGGCTCATCTTGTCAATCTTGTTTGGGCGATATTCTTCTACTTATGTAATTATATTATCAATGAAAATGCTCTCTACGTTTATAAATGTGTTCTAAGAGGCAAATCCCTTTCATATACGGTCCAAACATCATGTAAGAAGTCTTTACACAGAAAAGCCACTCCCTTGCAAAGAATATTTCCCACCTCGAAAAGAAAGGTACGAAGCATCCTTATGTGGCCGACCTTGAAACCTACGAGGCGGACATAAATGAACAACATACAACTTTGTAAAGTTATCAATGGATAAGATTATGTCATCTTTACGACTCTTATAAGACAAACTCACCGCTCTGAGTGCATGATCGTTTTTAAAAAGGTCAAATTGTACGTCAATAAAAAACTCATTCAAGGCTAATTATGACAGGCCTATATGAAGATTGGTTAAAGAGAGACCCATTTTTAATATACGTGCTTAGCCAAATGGTGAACTTATTGATTCAATAAATTGTTGCAAAACTATCTCAAGTCATTATATCATCTTATTTTGAAGAATCAATGCATACTTTCACCCCTTAACGGTTCGATGCTATTAAGTCAATTGTGGTTCAATTATTGCAACTCGGTCAATAAGTTTGTATTATCTTCGAGGCTCCAACACTTGTACAAATTCAGAATGGGTAAAACAATCATATAGAAGAATGAACTTTTTATATACATAGAGCGAGTTGATTACAAAAAAGAGTGTATGGCAAAGACAAAACAAGAAAAAATGAAAAGCCTAAATCTATGTGGTGGCATCATCTTACTAAGGCTCCATCTGGCTTTCCTCAAATTTTTTTAGTAGAGTCTTCAACGACATCTGCAAAAGTGGATGACTCTACTGGAATGAACTTCTCCCTTACAACAGCTAACTCCACTTGGGAGTATAGTACTACCATACTCGTTAAGATTTCAATGTATGCAACTTTTCTCCAGTACAAACTGAGGCCGTCATACTCAACCGTTTCATGAAAATGTGGCACATAATTGTTCACGGCTACCCCTCACCCCACTTGGCTGTTGCCTCAAACTGGCAACCTCAGCAGTCAACTTACCTACTTGGGACTTCAACTCTCACTTCTCCTTATTTGTCTCCTCCAAGGCCGACAAAGCCATTCTTTGTAAGTTATCATAATTCTCGAATCACTTCATCAAAACATTAACTTCAACTTTGTAAAGGTGGACCTCCTTCTTCAACTCCTCGTTTTCCTTTGAAAGTGATGAAAGCCCAAGAATAGCTAACCAGAGGGAGGTGAATTAATTTCTAAAACTTTTTCGAGAAATTAACTTAAAGCTAAGCACGTAATAACAAGATAAAGTAATTTAAATAGAAAACGCGAATATGAAGATAATAAGTAAAGAGGGATAGAGAGTGCTAACGATATAATTATGGAGGTTCGATCAAATGCAATGATCTATGTCCTCCGTTACCAAGCTCTTCGGCATTAGCAAGACCAATTTCACTATATTGATTGACTTGTGGTGCTATCGAATCTTTTACAAAGCTTCTGGTGATTACAAGCAATGAGCACCGATCCTTTTACAACGTTAAGTTTTTCGAGACCTCAACACGCCACACAATTCAAATGAATATACAGATGAAGTTTTCTCTTCTTAATGAATGATAAATCCAAAGTTAACTACAAGAAGAGAAGTAGGCTAATACTTTGATAGATAGCAATGAATGAACCTCAAGAGTTAGATTTGAAAAACTTTGATGAATGAAATGATTTTCAAAGTTAGAATGATTTGATAATAATAAATGAGGTGAGAAACCAATGCAATTTTAGCTCACAAGAATCTCAATTGAATGCTCTAAAGTTGTTATAATAGATGATAAGAGAGTTAGTATTTATAGAGATGAGAAATGCCAAAAATTTATGTCAAATCGGATGACCAAAATAACAGTTTGTACAAGAAAAATCAGAAGTCAAAACGGTCAAATTTTGAACCATTGAAAATTTTCCAGTCTACCGCCACCTTGGGCCGGTCGACTGGCATGTACAGTGGCGGTCCACTTTTTTGACTTCATTTGTTTTGTTTTGAGACTTTTGAACAGTGTAGTCTTTAGGTGGACATTTTTCACTAACCTTTTAAGATAAAAAATTATTTTACAAGTCCAAAAGTTAATCTTTAAAAGTCACTTTCACTTGATTAAAAAAAAAAAATCGTATTCGAATCACTTTTTAATGCACTAAGTAGTTTTTTTTTTTAATGTATGGAGTTGTTTTGAGCTATTGTCATTCATACCATATATCAAGGTGTTAGTACATTTACATTTTTTCTAAGAAAGCAAGTATTTGATCTTACTCCAAAGTTTGGCTCTTGATTTCTTGAATGTGGATTCGATCTTGACTTTCTTTAAGGGTTCGATTTGTGATGATAGATTTTGCTCTTTTGATGGCCGTTGATCAATATTCTTTTGTGCGTGTTGAATAACTATAATCACTTGAATTCAACTTTTTAGTAAATAAAACCAACTGGTTTGTTATAATCGAAACTTCGAGATTTCAGATTAACCATAAGTCAACAATTTTCCTCTTTTTTATTATGAAAAACAAGATGATTTGCGAGTGGCGGAGGGGACGAGTTTCATGTGACCGATGGCAATCGTTGGAAAATCTGATTTTCGTTCGACCAAAAAGGAATCAAGAAGGAATAGGTCGAAGTTAGTGACTTCATCAAGATGACATTTCCTAGGGAGAATAATGTGGGCAATGATAATATGCAAGACTTTACAAGGTAAGGTTAGTTGGTTTAAACTAAGTTTGATCCAATGTTCAAAGTTTTTACCGGTAACTCTACGACATGCAATTATAGGATTGTAATCATCACGATGTGGGTTAGTCATATGATAAAATATTTGGTTTGGACATTTTTCTAATTTAAAAAGAGAACGTATAAGAGATTTAGTAATAGTAATATGTTTTCCTTTTAACAAACAAGAAATGCTACCCGTACGAGGAGTAGAAACCATATTTTTGTAAAATTCTCTCATGAGTTTAGGATATGCATATTCATCCATAGAGGCAATAAAGACTCAACACATACCTAAGAAATATTCCTCAATACGAAATTCAGGTACTTGAAGAGAAAAAACTATAAAATTGACATTTTCACCTATAAGAATAGGGAATTTGTCAAAGTGATTTTTCGGCACCTCGAGCTCATCCTCCGATGAAGAAGAAGTTGGCATCCTCTCCCTCCTTGGTTTTTTGTTTGGAATCTTGACCCGTGACATGATAGAGAATGGAAGATTTTCACTAGAGGATGGTTAACCAAAGAAGTGAGAAAAATTCAAATTGTAGTGGAAGAAAAATGGGGATTTTGAGCTTTTGGAGGAGGATAAGAAGTGATGAGTTTTTGAAATCTTGAGTAGATCTTGAGGATTGATGGAATATCTAAGGAGATTGAATGTGGATCTATGGAGAGGAAGATGAAAAGTGAGAAAAATAGTGAAAATGAAAGAAAAAAGTGGGGAAGACACTAAAGTAATCGACGGTCCGGTTGACCGTCGAGTAGGTCCGGTCGACCGGACCGTCCCCCTAAAAAGGTTCTGCTTTTCCGGCCAACTGGACATTTTCCGGCCTTTTTTTTCAAGTTTGATGTACATGAATTGACATGTAAGGGCATTTTATTTTAATCATGTATTCCAAATTCATTAGTAATGCCTAAACCTCTTCTAATGAAAGTAAAACGGTCATGCGCGAGAGATTTGGTGAAAATGTTGGCCAATTGGTTTTCGGTGTCAATAAACTTCAGCGTGATGTCGTTCTTTTGAACATAATCTCTAAGAAATTGATGTATAATTTCAATATGCTTAGTTCGAGAGTACAAAATGGGACTTTTGGACAAGTTGATGGTACTAGTGTTATCACACATAATAGGAATATGATCGTAAGATAAATGATAATCATTAAGAATTTGTTTCATCCATAGTACTTGGCACAACAACTTGTGACCGAGATATATTCGGCTTCGACTGTAGATAATG
Organism: Fraxinus baroniana; assembly: GCA_903798355.1. NCBI lineage: Eukaryota > Viridiplantae > Streptophyta > Magnoliopsida > Lamiales > Oleaceae > Fraxinus > Fraxinus baroniana. The sequence goes on from CAIGRO010122564.1 coordinate 10,812, forward strand.
TCACGGAGTTTTGTTTCTTACTAAAGTATGATACAAGTGCGAAACCTAGAAAGTGACATGCCCCGCTAGTGCTTTTTCGATCAACTTGGCATTTGGCCCAATCAGCATCCGAATAACCAAGTAGGTCAATGTGAGTTCTTTTAGGATACCAAAGTCTTAAGGTTCGAGTCTCACTAAGATATCAAAATATTCTTTTTACGGCTTTAAGATTAGATTTCTTAGGATTAGATTGATATCTAGCACCAGTGTTCTAAAATGCGTAATGCGTTGCGATGCGTCGAGGTCGAGAATCAAGAATCACAAGTTTAAGCGTGTTAATGTGGAAAATAGACGTCATAATGCGTTTCGTACTTTTAATATTATTTTAATTATTTTTAAGGTATTAAATATATTTTTATATAAAAAATAGATTTTTAATATGTCATTAAAAAAAAATCACA
>CAIGRO010122608.1:0-12703 GCA_903798355.1 Fraxinus baroniana
CCACGGTTTACCTCCGCCAGTTACTGAGGCGTCAGTGGCTGGTGGTCTAGAAAATTAGTTCGGCTAAACGGGGATATCTGAATAAAAAAAAAAAAAAAAAAATGTATTGCTTGGATCCACGCAGAGTGGGGTCCATTAAGTTACTATTCCCACAGCACCCTTTAACATGAACGCAAAACCCGATTTTTGCGTTTAATTTCCAATTAATTTGAAACGCATTAAATACACAAAACAATCCCGCTTAAAACGCCTGCATTGCAAATTGTAACATCCATTCCCATTGGATTTACTTTAGATTATGAAGAAATAGAATCTTTTAGCTTTCGATTCAGGATTATAAGTAAACCCTTCTTTTACAGATCTGTTATTGATTTTAAGACTGTTAATAATTTTAGAATAGCTCTTTTTTTTTTGTCGTAATAATTTTTCCAGTAGTCATGGTTTCGACAAGTAAAATCAAATCCGTTGATTTCTACAGGTTAGCTCTTTGTTCGGAATTTATATGCTTATTGTGTGTATGCCGTCCTATTTTATTCGATCATGAATACGAAATTGTCAATGGATATGATTAATCGTGTAAAATCCAGAAATTTAAAACTTTTTTTTTTGTCTGTAAGGATTTGTTTTGTAGTTCAGATACTGTGTGTGCTGTTTAGGTGTTACGGTGTATGATAGTGGGCCACAGGGGATATAGGACGATTGAATCAAAGCATTGCGTTTGGAAATAGTTTATTGAATTGCATCCAGAAAAATCCTCCAATAAACGACGAACTCCATTATGCAGATGGTAGGACAGTAGGCTAGTGGAAACTTTTGTTACTCAGTGAAACAGTCAACAGCATTGTTATTCCAACTATTTAGAACAGTGGAAGAACTATGTTTGGATAATATGCACATTTTGATCAAGTGTTTTATTTAAACTGGGAACGGTTTGTATGAATGTGGACAAGAAGGGTGATGCTGAGAATTTTAGCAATTGAGATTTTGGTACTGTTGAGAGTTCGAATATGTACTGTATGCCTGAGTTTTGGTCCCAGTCATTCTAGCATTTTATCAAACTGAAATCCCTTTTTTCTTTTCATTTTCTTTGCAGGAAAATTCCCAGAGACCTGACTGAGGCATCATTGTCAGGTGCTGGGCTGTCACTTATAGCAGCCTTTTCTATGATCTTTCTATTTGGAATGGTAGGAAGTTGACTTCTTGCTTGTCGATGATTAGTAGATTTTTGCACAGATGTAGCACAGGATAATACTAATATATGACTGCTCCAAAGTTAATCATTAATGGAATAGCAATAGCTGTGTGTCTTCTTAATTATCAATATTCTAACTGCTATTTTACCTTATAGGTATTTTACAGTTATTGCCATAGCGAACTGGAGTGTAACCAACTTATGCTTATGCTTATGCTTATGCTTATGCTTTCATATTGCAGGAATTAAATGATTATTTGAGGGTGAACACCTCTACCTCGATTGTAGTTGACAATAGTTCTGATGGAGACTTCTTACGAATTGATTTCAATATTAGGTAGAAGAGTACACATTCAGTTTTCTTAATCATAAACCATCTATCATTGTATTTTCTTCTTCCTGATGTAAATACCTACTACAATGTCGCTAATCCGAAAGGCTGGGGACTGTCTTTATTTCGTGAAACAATCAAATTCAGGGGCATTTTGATAATTGTTTTATTTATTTATTTATTTATTTTTTGGTTAGATTCTACCACAGAAATTAAAACATTTTTTGGGATGTTTTATTGGAATTTTCTTCTGTAAATGTGCGCGATTTTCTAATTTCAAGTTTGAAAGTGCAAGATAGTTGTGATAACAGTTATATTTCGAAATAAGAAAAATGCATCATGGGATTTTTTCAATGGATGATCGATCACATTAGAAATCATTCTTAACTAGCGATTTCCTCTAGTCTTCATTGTCAAATCATAGCATAAGTATTTCTATGTTAAAGCTTTTCTTCAATTTTAAATCAAAAGCTGGAACTAAAATTCGAAATATTAACTTGTTATTTTCATTAACATCTTGTTTTTCTCGTCTTCTCTGGTATAATGTTCATTTACTTTTCACCCAAAAGAGAAAAGGAGAAAAAGTTCATTTTCTGCAAAAGCTACAATGAAATGTTTGGAAAAAAAAGGTGCACAGGTCTTCTTTTTGGCTGTCATACGTTTCAGCCATCCTCCATTTCTTTGACTGATTTTAAGGCCGGTAACTCTGTTTGGGTTCCTATTATTTTCTTCTTGTGTCTGATACTTTTGATTCTCTCAATTATTTTCTTAGATTTGGAGTAGGCACCCCCACCCCACAAAAAAAAAAAAAAAAGCCTTCATGTATAAAAAGTGATATATTCATAACTGTTAGGCTAATTATATTTCCTTTGGTATTAGAAATACTCTGGATATTTGTTGCCATTGATAATATTTCATGAAATTGTGCAAATATCTCTCTGTTGCTTCTCATAAGCTTCATTTCTCTTATTTTATGCTGGACATCACTAGTTTCTGTCTTGTGTCATTTTTTTCCTTTTAACCTGTGTACCACATATTGTTCTGATCCTTTTGTAGTTTTCCAGCATTGTCCTGTGAATTTGCATCCATCGATGTCAGTGACGTCTTGGGAACGGTGAGTTTCTTTCATTTACTTCTTTTGGGTGTTAATTCAGAAGTTATCCTAAATACCAAAGGTGCTTGTGGAATGATATTGTTGACTTTAGGATGCATAAACTTTCTCAATATTTGAGCTGATTACCTCCAGGGTGTCATATACCAAACAGATAACCTTTCCTTGAACTTGGGTTCTTACCATAGATGATAGCGAACACAAAATAGTGTTTTTTGAATTAATCTGCAAATGACTTTTAATACATTAAGGGGTTGTTTTGACAAAGCTTTTTATGAAAATGTTTGCTTATTTTGATAAAAGTTGATGAAATTTATGGTTAAAATTAATTGTTGACATTGACCTCAACTTTTTGGCAACTTTTTAAGATATTCCTGACAAGCACTAAGTGTGAAATAGTGTTCATGGTGTTTTTGCAGTGGAACCTACAATTGAAGGTGGTGGCCGTGGTTGTATAATCTATGTTTTATTTTCTCTTTCTTTTTTTATTTTTTATTTTTTTGGGGATGTAACATGTTCTCCAATGAATTAATTGATATACACTTGTGGAAATGTACTTGTAGATTTGTCTAGAACAACGTTCCTCTTATTGACTACTATTGTTGTCTATTGGGAGAGTATAGAAATGAGGGATTGATTGTATGTTTTCAAAGCGAGCTGTGTTGTAAATGGGATATCTGAAATGGCTTAGTATAATTTTCCCTTGACTATTTATTTATTTGACAAGGTTCTTGGTTTCTTGTATGTGTTGTAAAAGGGATATTTGAAATGGCTTAGTATAATTTTCCCTCTACTATTTATTTATTTGACAAGGTTCTTGGTTTCTTGTTTGGAATTAAATAACAAGCAATCATACTATTCTAACAGTTTCTGCTGTATGATTGCTTTCCTTCTATCATATTCCATTCGGCAGATTTGATATGTATTGTGCATATTACTTAATATATATTACTGAGTAGATGTCCTCTTTTCGCAGAATAGGTTGAATATAACTAAAACTGTTCGTAAGTATTCAATAGATTCAAATTTAAAGACAACTGGCTCTGAGTTTGAGTCGGGGCCAATTACAAAGGCAATTAAGCACGATGAGGAATATGATGAGGAATATGGTGAAGGTTCTGTTACACTGAATACGCACAATTTTGATAGAATCACACACCAGTAAGTTGATTGTATACAGCTTGCAGAACTTCAAATTTCTAACCCTGTTATTTATTTTCTTATTACATTGTGCATGTTATGTTTCTCTTCTTATATTGTGTACTGCCGATTTGCATCTTTGTAGGCATGCAATTTTGGTAGTAAATTTCTATGCTCCTTGGTGCTATTGGAGCAACCGCCTGGTACTATTACTATTATAAATTTTTGCAACCTAGTGCTGATTGGCCTTGGATTGCTTTCTCAATTTCCTTCACAGTAACTATTCACTCTGGCTCTGAATCTATAATATGAAATGACAATTATGGATTTGCTAACGCTTTTTTGCCTCTCACACGAATTCCTTCCAGAAACCTTCATGGGAAAAAGCTGCCAAAATTATGATGGAAAGGTCTAATCCTTTAACGGTCTATTATTATTGCTCAATAAATATAAATAAACTATGTACTTGGCCGTTCACTCAGTTCTGAAAATGGAGTTGTTATTTTCTATGGTATTGTTCCATTCAAAATCTCACTTGAAAAACTTTGGGTTTAGATATGACCCGGAAATGGATGGGCGCATTCTTCTGGGGAAGGTTGATTGCACTGAAGAAATTGAACTGTGTAAAAGGTATTTTCTTGATTATCATTTTGCTTATCTTTCCGTACAACAATCTGTAAATATGTTCTTTTCTGATTCCAATGATTACTTTCTTTTCATTTTTCAGTAAGTAAAACTATCATTTTTATGCATTCATACTAGTAGGATATTTGTTGGTACCCTTGGACATGAACTTGGGAATGGCTATTTAGGTGTCAATTTGTGTAAGCTTTGATATCGGTTTGGCTATTTGGATTTAATTTTTTGAAGTGTTTTATGTTTTATTTTTAAATTTTGATTAACCATTTGATCACATGGTACATTTTTTAGGTCTAAAAAATTTGCTGGTAATATGTGTTGGTTAATTCTACGTTCTTTTTTTCCCTGACATATCGTCTTTGAATTATGTTTACACTGGTTGAAGTTCTGAAGAGATGAAATAGGTTGTCTTTGCTGGTATATTTCTAACGTGCCAAAAAGTATAGTTATGGCTGAATTTTTTCGTGGCAATCATTATGGCTAATTAATTTTTTGACTTGAGTTGTGTTATCCATTTTGTATTTTTTAATACAATTGGTTACTCTTTTTGAAGTTCCCATTTATAAGATCATCATACATGTAATAGTTTCTTTCATGCCTTGATATGTAGTTTCTTTCATGTCTGGATCCTTGTACCTTTCTGAAACTCTGAATTAGTTGCTTGGTGCCAACATACTGCTCTTTTAATTTTTAATTTCTTGCAGTTCTCTATTCTGTTGATTAAATCTCTTGTTTTTTAATTTCAGGAATCACATACAAGGTTATCCATCTATTCGTATCTTCCGTAAGGGAAATAATGTCAGGTAAAAAATAATTCATCTTTTACCATCTCTTGTCGAATGCGTTTTGTAATTTTATTTTATTTTTAATTCTACTGTTTATTTCAGTTTATGATTTTATGAATCTTTAGCTTTCTTTCATTTCCAATTTCATTCATCACAAGTCCATGACATCGAGCATTTTCTTAAAAGGACACTTGGTGATGTTAAAATGAAAAATTTGCTCTGTTTTGAGACTTGTTCTTCGTGTCTGCCTCTATCTCTGTCTTTGTCTCTTTGCAAGTAATTAACCTCCTGAGCATATTATATAAATTATTACTACTGAAACAAAGCTCTTGATTTAGTTGAGTAGTGAGTACTTCTCAGATTCAATACCTTATGAAGCAGGATCTGCCTTCTCTCTACGTGCATGGTACTAGCTTTATATTGTTGCAAAGAAGTATTTGATTGTGGAAAACTTATCATATAATTTGGGTTGAATATGCCAATCTATACCTAAGCAAATAATATTTTTTTCCTTACTGCTAATCATGGCATTTTTATGAATTTTGTTCTGTTTAGAGGCCATAACCGAGCAGGGGTACAAAGTTCACATAACAATTGCAAGTTTTTAGTCCCAGCCACTTTCTGCACAAAATGCTTTGTTTATAATGGGTTTGCCTACCAGCGCCCTTTCTCGAAGGATTTTATCATTCTTATTTTTCTGATTAATAGGAAATATATCCTGTGGTCATCAGCTGCTAGACATTTTTATTTGAGCCATCTAAACTGCTTTGTCATTTTTGACACAGAGACAATCATGGCCATCATGACCATGAATCATATTATGGGGACCGAGATACGGATAGCCTAGTCAAGGTGAGAATTCTAATATTACCTAAAATAATTATTTGGATAGAGAAATTACAGAATTAAGAAAAACAAGAGAATATGCATGGACGAACTGTGGATTGGGAGGGACATTCTTACTTGAATCTTTGGAGTGCATGCTGCATAGAATAGAGCTAGCTATTTGTTGTAATTCTTGACGTGCATCTCTAGCCTTTCAAGAATGTGAACACTGTTTTGTCCTTGCAGACAATGGAGAATTTGGTTGCACCTATTTCATTGGCATCGCAAGAGGTTGCTTCAGACAGTCAACCTAACAAGACTGATGATGCAAAACGACCTGCACCATTAACAGGAGGATGTAGAATCGAGGGTTTTGTTCGTGTGAAGAAGGTAAAAAATTTAGGTTCACTGAAGTTAGTGTAAGGTGCCAAACGTTTTTTGTCCTAAACCAAACGACTTGGTTAGAGTTTCCCCTTGCAGTGATAAATGTACTGCTAGCTGCCCCTAAACCATTTTACTTATTTTTGTTTTGTAGAAGTCATTATTATGTCCATCTTGTGTATGATCTGAAGTATGGTTTCTGTCATTCAGGTTCCTGGGAACCTTATCATATCAGCTCGCTCAGCTGCGCATTCCTTTGATGCTTCTCAAATGAATATGTCACATATAATTTCCCAATTTTCTTTTGGTAAAAAGTTCTCTTCAAGGATGATGAGTAATATGAAGAGATTGCTGCCATACCTTGGCAGAAGCCATGGCAGGTTGAATGGAATGTCATACATCAGTAATTCAAGTGATTCCAGTGCAAATGTCACTGTAAGCTTAATCACTCTAGCTCGCAACACTTCCTCCCTTTTGGATGAAAGGTTTCCACTGGGTCTAGTAGAGGCCTAAAAACCCTGCCTAGGCATCGTGGTATTTTTTTTTATAAAAGAAAAAAGAGAAAAAAATGTCCATTATTCTGTTTGCTTCTCTTTTTGGCTTGAAAGTGAAGTATGATTAAGAGCTTAGACTTTGAAGTGCATAACAGAATAATGATGTTTAGCTTCTTAAACAATTTCTTGAAGAACAACAAACTAAGCCTCGTTCCCAACAAAATTTCTTGAAGAAAAGAAAATATTTGTAATTTTGTTTTATGTTGTTCAAAATTTTGACAAACATTTCAGAGGTGGAACTGGGCTAGGTTTGCTATTACACTCGGTGTAAATGGGTAATGAACCCAAATTTTAACTACTCTTTACACTTACCTTAAGCTTTTAGCAGATTCTTTATTGGTTTTCATACAGAATCATATGACCAAAATTGCATATACAGTCAGACAAAATTGCACAATTACGATCTTGCAATAATCCTGTATTTTTGTTTTGGTGTTTTGCAGATCGAGCATTATCTTCAAATTGTAAAAACAGAAGTGATGACAAGATATTCTAAATTTGTTGAGGAGTACGAGTACACAGCTCACAGTAGTTTGGTTCACAGTCTTCATGTTCCTGTTGCAAAATTTCATTTTGAGCTATCTCCAATGCAGGTTTGAGCTAATTCAGTTGAAATTACACTCTTAAGATTGTATTGACCTGTTTATTTGCATTCATAGCTATCTTCTTTTATTAACAGGTTTTGATAACAGAAAATTCAAAGTCCTTTTCACACTTCATTACCAATGTTTGTGCCATTATTGGAGGTGTTTTTACGGTCAGTTGTCTCTCTACCATACCCCTCTCTCACGATGTGTGTGTTATCCAATTGTCGCATATCCTACATAAATGCACCGCTTACTTGTTCTTTTTCTCTCTCATTATTTCATTTTCATCCTGTAGTGCAATTAGGCAGACTGACATTTTTTGGTCGTTTTAGGTTGTTGGGATTATGGATTCAATTCTGCACAACACTATGAGAATGATCAAGAAAGTTGAACTGGGAAAAAATTTTTGAACGGAAATTAGCTTAGTCGGTGTATAAACAAAATGAATCATGTATACTTGACATCTTTAATAAAGTAATTTTGACACTGTTTTTTGCTGTTGAAAAGTTTGAAGTGTTGTTAGTGAATGCCATTTATTTTTCAACCCCTCTTGGTGTACATAATTTTTTTTTACAGAAGTATAGACAACACACACATGATGGGGTCCGCACAATTTTTTTTTTAATACATGTGGGGCCCAGTCCCTTGTGAGGGAGGGGCCTGTAAGGCCCCTGTGAAAATAATTCTGGTAACCCAGAATTATTCTTTATTTTTTGCTCCAGTTGCTATGGTAACTGGTAGTATTTGTTTGAAGAGGAATGCTAGTGATACTTGTAGTCCACGGTTGTGCAATGAAACACGTGTTATACACAGAAAGTGTAGCTTGCAACTAATTGATAAGCCTACCTTACGCGATAAATTAAAATGAAGAGTATCTTCACCATTGAACTTGGAGGTGATGATATTTATCATTTCGGTTTGTAGTTTTTCCTTTCATGGAATATGGATAGAATGAAAAATTCAACAGGAAAAAAAAAATAGTATCCACACAAATTATATTGATATTATTTATTGTTTTGTACGCCGTAGATCAATACATAATTAGCAGTGTCCGATGCAATCTTTGCAAATCTATCGGCTTATTTCTCAACTGTATCAACAATCTGTAGTGGTTGAATCCACCAAGGAAGGAAAAATTATGGACAAACAAACCAAAGAAATTAACGGGGAAAGGAAAAAAAAAAAAGCCAACGTCGATTTGGATGCATATTTTCAGTTCAAAAAACTAGGAGGGATGAACCGACAAAAACTCCAATGAAGCCGATAGCAGTTGAGCAAATTGCAGAAGCACCATTTGGAGGAGGATGAGATTCCTGAGAAGGAGCTGAAGCTGGGTTTTCGTCCCCAGAGGGAGGTGGAGAAGGAGATTGTTCACCGGCAGGTGCTGGAGATGGGGGCACCTCCGCTGAGGGAGGTGGAGAAGGGGACTCTTCAATGGCAGGCGCTGGAGATGGTGTTTTTTGGTCAGAGTTTGAAGAATGGTTGCTTCTATCTGCCATCACAACTACTACCAGTTTTTCATTTTTCTTACAGTTATCTGCAACTCCACTTATGAAGTAACATGGCCCTGACTGATTAAACTTAAACACGGTGTGGCCGTCAGAGAATTTTTCGAGGGGTGTTGCCGTGTTGCAATTTGTGTAGTCATCCTTCGTTACGTGTAGCACAGAATCTTGGTCAGCAGGATAAACAAACACTGCAATATAGCAAAAACTTGATGAAGATGAAATTATTTTATCTTTGTTACTCTCGTCTACAAGTAGTACGCACCTAGTTCAGTAAAACTAATTCGAAGTGGAGAAAATAAAGGAAGAGTGCTTCTTACATAGGGTGTCCCCAGTCTGAAACCTGTTCATCTCTGCCCACTTATTGAAGCTAGCTGCATTAGGATCACTAGGAACTGCCCAACTGCCTTTTGGACCTCCCACCTTGAATTCATAAGCATTACCCCTCTGAGTCAGTAACAGAACACTAAATAGCCCCAACACATAGAATGCTTTTCTATTCAATCCTAAAACAGTTTCAGCCATTGAAAAAGAACTCGAAAACGAGCCTGTGGCCAAAACTCTAAATAGTCCAGAGTTTTTTGTAGCTATTGTGATTTGGGGTGAACGAAAATGTTGATAGTAAGGGTATTTGTAGATGAGGTTGCATCTTTCTTTATAAACTGTGGCAGTGAAGCTTTTGCTTCCTTTTGTTATTATTCCCCTTGGGATTTCTTGGCTTCCAGCACAAAGCATATGGCTACTTTTTCAACAAGACTGTGCTGTTCTTGATCTCTTTTAGTATCTGATTCTGGTAGTTTATACTTTGCTTCATCATTATCAAGAATTTTCATTTCTTGCACTTTGGGCAATGGGATTTGACGTGTCAATTCCCCCTAACAATCAAGATTAAACACAGGTATCAATTCTCAGATCATACTTTGTTCCCTCGAGTCCCCCTTTCGATCTGGAATCTTCTCTTGACGTACACAAATGGTAGAGAAAGAGGCAGATTATTAAGCCTTACATTAATAAAAGCATTGAAGTGTAAACACTGCTATTTGAGAAAAAATCTGTCTCTCAAATTTTTAGATGAAGTGAATAGAAATTTTACAGTGTTACAGACTTGAAAATGTACAAATCAGGATAAAACGAGATAGTCACTTAACAGGTTAAAGAGATGAGAACTTTAAAGGTAGCTTTTGTTAACGAAGTTATTTGTAAGACAATGGGGATAAGCTTCATCTAGAGAGAAATAGCCCAGATCTGGCTCAAGGCCCCTAAAATGGTCAGTGAGTTGGTTGATGAAGATGGACAATAAAATGCTCAATACAAATTTTTTGGCCTTGTTATCGAAGGCAGCAGGGGAACGGTGCAGAGAAAGACCGCCCTAGCAAAGTAAAGGCGTTCAGGAGCAACAAGTAAAGTATGATGAACGGTTAATGCAAAGCCCTGAAAAATCAAATATATGCATTCATGATTCATCGAAGAATCCCGATTTTCTCCAAAATCAAATATCTGATTTTGATCCTAAATGAGCACCTATATTCTAAGTTCTAAGACTAATTAATGAAGAATGTTCAGGTCCAGATTGACAATAGTATTTTTGACTCTAGGAGATGAGAGCATATAAACTCTCATTACCAACATGCTAAAACATTCAAAGTTAATTTGTAACAATAGCTAAATGCAATATAATCATTCATAACAACAATCACAAATTCCTATACATCTCAAACTTGTTACAATCCCTCCATCTGCTTGTCGGATAAGAACCAACCAGTCTTCCATAATCTTTGCTCCATATCCTGCTGTTGGTTATCCTCTCAAGCACATTGTTCCGTTTATTTCCCAAGACGGAGAAAGGATTATATCTATAAATCAAAATCAAGAAAATATCTTTGTTCTTTATCAAAGCTTAAAAGGATTAATTTTCATTTCTCAAATTTTGTACCCTGGTAAGAAAAATTCTGAAATGTGTACTCAGTTTAAGAGACCCGATAACAACACAGAAGTAGCAGCAGAAAGCAAAATTGCTGGCAGCATCCTGGTGGGGGATCGGGTGGCGCCACTTCTTATGGGAATTTGTTTTGGAAGAGCACACTCTTCACCATTGAAGAACACTTTTGAAGGGAATCCATCACCTTGTACCACTTTTATATGGGGGGTGTCTTTTTTCAAGAATGAAATAACAGATTGCTGCTTTCCAGGAACTCTGGGATCTCTATCCGGGTGAGTCCCATTTACCTCTCCTACCAGGTAATTCAAACCTGGTAAGCCTTCCATGAAGATGGTGTTATTAGGTCGAGTAAGTTTGGTGCCGTTGAAAGAGTAAACTTTCTCATATCCCGGAAAGGCCTTTTTAAACTGGAATGCAGTGAACCAATCAACAAAAGGAATTTCATCCCAGTTAAAGAGAGTAATTCTTGCAGTCCATCCAGTTTTGTAATCAGTGTCAAGATGCCAGTTGATGCTCACCCCACAATTGTCAGGGCACGGCATTTTTGCCGGCAGTTTGTGGTGTTTCAGTTTAGCCCAAGCTATAGCTTTCTGCGTCCTATTAGCAAAAGGCACAAGAAGAGCATCTGGAGGCAAAGGCAGTGGCGCTGCATTTTGATTGCACCGTGCATCATCATCACAGCCGCATGCGCAGGTGTTGCAGGGTACAACAGAATCAGCATAATAAGCCGAGAAAGAAACGCAGCATTTTGCATGCTTAGGCTTGGGGTGTGTTATGTTGCAAGAAACTTGCCAACTTGCAACAGCAGAAGATGTTGCAGCGATTCCACTAGGATCTGGAAATTCTGTCGGATCGACCCTAAAAGGCGGGCCACATATGTAAGTTGGATTCAGTAAACCTTCAATTTTCCAATTCTGGGGAGGATAAAGTGCTGTCCTGTTCATATCAGGTGGAAGCTTGAAAACTTCTAACTGAAAAATAGCTCTTGCCTTGGTTTCATTCATAGTATTTGGCAAAAGGGTGCCATTCTTACAGCAATAAGGCAATCTCCCAACCTTGTCATCGTTTTCTTTCTCAGGAGGTAGGTCGGAAATAATCGGCTTTTTCTGGCAATTCATTACAGTCGAGAAGTCGAAATCCTGGTAGTATTGTCCCTGTGCACCATAAATGCAATCTGAAGGGTCTTTTCTGTGAGTGTAGGCTCCCTTCATGCTGTTAACGAATTCATTTCTCATCCACTCCCAAGTTAAGTTCCATTGATCAAGGCGACCGAGTGGATGATTGTTGTCAATGGTGACCTGTGCCATGTATTTGCTTTCGTATGCCTGAAGAATGTCGTATGTGAAGGACAGATCACCGTATTGGCGAGGCATGAATTTCGTTTTGATTTTCTTAGCCTTAAATTTTGGGTCCCTTTTACAGCAGACATGCATGTAACTTCCTGCAAAATAATGTAAAATATCAGAACAATTTTTTCTTCAATAGTGTGGTGAAAGACATTTTATTTATTTTTAAATGGGATAATAAAACTTATATAGGAAAATCTGCCGTCTTCATCTGGTCATTGCGTGTCTAAATTCATCTTCAATGTAAGACTTTTAAATCAAAGATTATTCAATAACGAACACATATTTTCAGGTCGATTTTTGTGAAACATTAAGCATAAATAATAGAAGATACCTCGACGCGTGGCTCCAGGACATTTATATCCATC
>CAIGRO010122617.1:0-10035 GCA_903798355.1 Fraxinus baroniana
TTATGTTTTGATTTTTTAATTAATATATTTATTACTTAACAAAAAAAAAAAAAGTTCTTAATTTTTTTAGTAAAATAGATTGCACTGCACGTCTCCACTCAATAATGTCGTTATCCACTCAAACGGACTCCAAATCACCTCAAACTTGGTGGAAAGCTTCCTAACACCCCAAGGAACTCCTTCGCCAAGTCCTTGTGCTCGTTGAATGAAAGTGCTGCCTTTAAATTTTTATTATTTTGCAGTATATGATCAGAATTTTTCATCTCTAAAGAGAGAGTTCTGCCTAATTCTTATTGTCAGTAATACTTCTATGTTACATCATCATTCACCCCCAGTCGATTTGATAAGATATTTTTTTCTCCACGGAGTGTCTAGAAAAATCGTCATTTAAGCATGGAATATATTGGGGGCATTATTTGCATATGCAGGCTCGTTAAACCATCATTAGCAGAAACAAGACAGTTGTAATAAAACTTTTCGATGTCTATTGCAGGAGAAACTGTACTCGAGTATCAGATATAGTTGCAGAACTCCCAATTCGTACTCTAGGAAAGGCCGGAGGAGGGAAGGTAATAGATATTCTAATATTCCATTTTAGGTACACCTGTAAAGGAAATGAACTGAAGTAATATGTGTACTGTTGATACTTTCATCACTCTGTTAATATAGGCTAACAAATTAAGATGATTAATTCTCCAGTACTTGTTGAGGGATTCAACATGTGGAATCATAGCAAATGATATAATTTTATTATAGTTTTTTTTTTTTAAATGACCGTGGAGTCTGCTTTGAATTCGTATGCCTAGCATCCTGGCTCAAGTGTATGCTTTAACACACACAATCCAATTATGTGCTTCGAGTGAGTGAAGGTAGTCTAACTTTAATAGTAGACGTCTTTTCGCATTCCAGCCTTTTTAGCTAACATGATCGAAAAGAGAATATTGGTTATGGTTGGAAATGTCTGAATTTATTATTTGGTGTTTAAAAATTCTTTTTTCAGACAGTACCATTCATACATATTGTTCCATAGAGCTCTCTGAGGTTCACAATATTGAGAAATACTAAGCTTAAAAATTATTAAACGTTATTTTTTTTTTGGAATATTTTATTTTAAATGTAACTTTTATCTTTCTCAAATTAGTTACATAATTGTTTAATTGTGAATAAATTTAAATTATGTTTGGCCAATATGTTTATAAACTATTTACAATCGATCGAATTATTTTTTATTTACTTAGATTTGTAGTAGATTATGATAAAAGTTTTTTGAAATGAATGGTTCAAAAGTTATAGAATTCATAAAAGATGAGGTTGATATTAATTGTTTGACTTTAACTTGGAATAAAATTAGATTTCAATCCGGACCCACCAATGCTTTAATCAATATGTTCCAAACATTTGTCCAAGTTTAGTCAAACACACGAGTTATGGCCCAATTTATAGTGGATCCACCATCCATGTTTCTAGTCACACGTATTTCAAGATAAGATAAATATAAAGGTGGATCAAGTATTAACTATGATCAAATCAATTTTCAAATTCAGACCTTAAAGTTTTAAAATTGAAAAAATCAGATATTTAGTAATTAATTAAATTTTAATTGTAATACAATACAAAATCCAGCTCCATCATCCGTGTCGATCCAGGAATATTCTGTTACATTAATCACCTCACCCCGCCAACCAACTGGCACCCTCCCCCCCCACCCTTCCTTCCTTCTTCCAGTCACCGACATCAACCCCGTCGATGATTTTTTCAGCGACGAACTAATTATCGCTCAACGACGAATAAGCATAGCCGACTCACATAGTAGAGATAGAGTAAGAAACATAGTGTTCGTTGGAGAACATCAATTGAGCATCGTCGACGACCGATCATCTTCTTCATCTGCGACTCAACAGTGTTGATATAATTTAAAATGATTTTTCTAAAATTGAAAAACAGCACATGGTCTAATTTACAGAGCACTCATCGAAACAAATAACTTCAATTTTCGCCGTCAAAATCTGGTTAATTGAATTCGTGATGAGTTTGGATAGCTGAGGTCGGAGAAATCAATGGCATATGACTAGATCTCTTGAATTCATGGCATGTGACGTATGCACTTTAACATATGGTATGTGACCAATCCAATGGTATGTGACCAAATCTATTGGATCTTTGACATATGACTTGAGCCATGGATTGTGACCAAATCTTTTAAATCCGTGACATGTGACTTGTGCATTTGGCATTTGGCATGTGACCTATGACCTGATTCAATGGCATGTGATCAAATCTTTTGGGTCTGTAACCAAATCTATTGAATCTGTGACTTGTGAATCTGTGATCTATGCACTTTGACATGTACCCTATTATATGTGATCATGACCCGATCAAATGGCAAGTGACCAAATCTTTAGATCTGTGACCTGATCCAATGGCCCGTCACCGAATCTCTTGAATATGTAACATGTAACCAATCCAATGGTATGTGACCAAATCTATTTGATCTTTGACATATGACTTGAGATATGGACTGTGATCAAATCTTTTGAATATGTGACATGTGACATATGCATTGGCATATGACCTATGACCTGATTCAATGGCTCATGATAAAATCTTTTGGGTCTGTAATCAAATCTATTGAATCTGTGACCCGTGACATATGCACTTTGACATGTACCCTATTATATGTGACTGTGACCCGATCAAATGGCAAGTGCCCAAATCTCTGGATCTGTGACCTGATCTAATAGCTCATGACCAAATCTCTTAAATAAGTAACATGTAACCTATGCACTTTGACATATCACATATTCAAGAGATTTGATCGCAGAAACTCAATTAACTGGAAATGCAACAACACCTACATCCACAACTCCCATCTACAGTTGAAACACAATTAGTTGGTCGGACCACCAACATTACTCCCATCCCAATAACTCTCCTTACTGTTGAAACTTAAACAACTGAGAAGGCAACCAACCTTACCACCAACACAATCTCCACAACTCTACCTATTGCTGAAACTCAAGCAAATGGGTAGGCAACCAAACCTACCACCAATACCATCTCTACAACTCCACCTACTGCTGAAACTCAAACAATTGGGCCACCCCATCCTCCACCACTAATACCCTCACCGTTCCACTTACAGATGAAACCCAAACTCGAGCACCTAGCCAACCAAACACAAACACAATCCCTGCCGCCATAGTACTACCTTCAAGTGAAGCCCAGGTGGCTAACTAGCCTAGTGCCACCTCAATTGGCCCTGAAAGCACGAGCACTACTTGTAGTAGCTCTATAGTGGCGAATAACTCGTTGAAGCTCAGATTGCCAAGCTTCGCGGCGATCTGTTCACCGCTACAAAGTGCCGCACAGTAGTGGCACTTGTTGACCTCGTCATCGTGCTGCTGACACTACCTCTACTCGCGGCCCGGGGGAGTATGAGTTGGTAGAGAGAAAAGGTGTCGCCTTTCGGAGAGCATGGAGGTCGAATTATAAAGAGAAGGAAAGATAGAAAATGGATGGGAAGAAATTATTTTGGGGGTTGAAATTGAAATTATAAGGTGCACTGTGGATGGGGGTTGGACGGAAGTTAGGATATTATCAAATTTGAAATACTCAATTTACGGGGTACGCGTCAATTAGTTAAAATATTTAATATTTAATTAAAATGATAAAAACCTGAAAATTGAACAAATAAACTTAAAACCCCGATTTTTAAAAATTGATCTTTAATCACTTGTTTTTATGTAATTTTCACTAAATATAATCTCTATCATCACATCAATTCAATATTCATTTCATCCAAATCAGCCCATCCAATGAATGGATATAGGCATCATTTGATAAATTAGATTGCTTGTCGGATAGCCATCATTTAATTAATTACTTTGTGTAACAGACATGGTCGTGACAAAAAGTTAAAATCTTATTGTTGTCTTTATATAGGTGTCCTACATTGTACAAATAAAAGGAAAAATCTAATATATCCTCTTTTGTTATTTGATTTTCATTCCCTGGTACAACATCATGCAACAATGATGAAAATAACTGAACTAGAGAAGTAACAAAGGTACGGTTCCGAAAAAGAATGAATGTCGTTTTCTGATCTACTTTTAGAGTCATTTCTCCAGCCTCGATTCCCTTGACTCATCCGTATCGAAAATTACCCTGTCCAGATTATTCGAGCTCTCTTGCCTCTCGGACGATGTGAGAGAAAAATCTTGCGTTCTAGTTGAGTTTTCTCCTTTCTCCATCTCTTGGAAAGTTCCATACGAAGGGGATACTGCAAGGGGAACATCCAAAGCGATCGCCCTTTCTATTGCTGCTCGATACTCCTCTTTATGTTCTTTGGCAAGAGATGCCTGCCGTTCCATCCTCTGTGCTACCGGAATATCCATAATCCGCTCACTTTCCAGCAGTGACTGTACTAGAGAAAAATAAGTAATATTCAAAACCATGGTAAGAAAATTGTATCTTAACTTTTTTTAAACTGCTAAATATATACTTGAAAAGCTTATGAACATCAACAATAACAAACTAAACAGTATTTCAGGTATATTGAATTGGCTACACAAATCATTTTTCTCTAACTATTGGAAAATGAAAAGCTACTCGAACATGTTGCCTGCCTCATCGACATCAATCCCACATAAGATGAGGATAGTCGTCATATTTTAAAAGAATCTTATAAAAAATCATAAATTCATTTAGTAGGAATTGAGAAAGAGATATTTATCTTAAACAAGCATTAAGTTTTGATTCGTTGAGTGCATAGTACAAAAGGCCTAGAGTTGAGTGACTTATTCGATGTCTCTACAAGGTACAACAGACATGTTCCAGTGCTTCTGACATGAACTGGGCCTTCTTCCCGGCTCCTGAGAGGCTGAGACCAACCTGAACTAGTTCTAGAAATTCTCTAATTAAAGTGTGTAAAAAATGACAACCCAAACCAAATAATTACTGCAAAAATTATACTCATTAACAATATCATGCCATCGGACATTGTTTTCAAACAAGTATATCATGTAATTTTATAGAATTAAAGTAAATGTGCCTTTGACATCCATATTATGTTTCTCGCACTTACTAGCAATGCAAATTTGACGTGTATTGAACTGTAAAATGTGCCATTTGCACATTCGTTCTCAAATCTTTGAAACAAAAAACAGAGACAGAGAGTTGGAAGGAAAATGCATAAACAGAGTTATAACAGAACAAATAGAGAAGACGTGTCCATGTATTTTTTAATTACGACAAGTCAAAGCACAAGGAAGATCATTCCCATCCTTGCAAGAGAGTACACACAAAAACATATTTGAAGATCACTGTTTCTAAAATCAAGAAGAATTTAAGGTTGTCTAATAGATTAACTTGAGTTTTCAATTTTACTACTAAAACTCTACCCGTGAGAAAAATTATTAGTAACCTAATGTGTCGAAGATATACGAATGAATAAATTTTTGCACTTTAGCTTTTAGATGCAGATTCCTTCTAGAAAACTGAGAACTTACATCAAGTGCTCTTTGAGATTCCTTAAGTATCCAAATGATGGCATGATCTGAAGTTAAGTTGCAAGAGAGAACTAAGTGCTCAAACCGTCCATCCACTGGTACTGCAGTCTTAACAACCGGTGAAATTTTTTTGAACCTGCACATCACATAAACTGCGTAAAACATGAATTCAGAGTTGCATTATGAGATACGTGATCATCTAGAGAGAGTTGCTAGAACTTTATATCTAATAATCAGAGTTCAGTTTTTATGTCCTATAATGGGATTTCTCACTTTGAAGGTTTTGTTGTCTTTCAGATGCTAGGGGCGGAGCCACGATTTAATGGTACGGGGGGCAAAAATTTTCAACAGTGGGACTATTGGGCTTGAACGGTGGAAAAACAACGGGTATAACAGCATGGACAAGAGCCCACCCCTACCTCCGCCACTGGCTATCATGCTAGTTGTTTTCAACAGAATATTGTAGGTGTAGGATGTATCAGAGTAGCAGCCATGACCCATTTGCAACCTCCAGACTCATTTTCAGAAACATTTTTTTCTCGTATGCATGCGTGCGGGTTGGGAGGTTTTCTAAAAATCTTACAAGTCCAGCACCATATTCTGCACTGCTGGACTACAATAAAATCATGCATGCCAAACAGTGTATAGTTTGTTCAATGATAAAGAAAACCCCCTCCCCCAAAACCCAGCCATGAGAGCCATCCTAGTTCTCTCTGTCTTATCTCCATGGAAATGGCTTACTTCTAGGTACTCCTACCAACGCAAAGTCAAACTGTGGTGTCCATAACTTCTCAAAATTGTACATTATGTTAAAAAACTTCACTCCATACCTGAAGGGCTTCCTCACAATAATGTGATAGAGGCGACCAGGTGCATACAGACGCCTTGGATCCTGGAGCATCTTCTCCTCTAGCGTGCATGTATCTTTCAAGCACATTATGCACATCAAGCACGGGAAACTATCCAAGAAAAGGCAAATTAGTATTATGAGAGTAACAATTGCTCAATTAAAAAATGTCAGTGCACGCGGATTCAAAATCTCATATTCAGGTACGAATTTGGCAAGTGCCTTGAGAGATTAACAGGAAACAATTTTATTGGTTTCAGCTTGTCTAAATTTGGAAGTGAAAATGTGACCTGGCTGGTCACTTCTTTAGCGCTTGTTCGGAATGGAATAAGCTCTTCTTGTTCAAATCGACTCGAAAACCTAAGGATGATTGCCATTTGATCAGGTTTGACAAAGACTGTTTTCTTTTTAGGCTAAATGCAAGAATTTGTTTTGTAATAAAAATTATATTTTAATGTATAAACTATAAGTATTGTTGTGGAAATGAAACAAAATGTTAGAAAGTTGATATATTACATTGTCATTGAGTTTCACTGGTGCTAACATGAATTGATCCATTTTTGCAACTCTTATCTTGAAAGTTTAAAAACAATAATATTCTACATAGGTTAAAATGGATGTCAAGATTAATCACAAAATATCATAAAAAGGCAATACAGAAAGACGGCAGGACCTGAAACCTTTTACCAGAAAAGTGATTTGTAAACATTTTCCAGCGCTACTGTTGTCCGGGGTAAGAAATCATCCTGGTTAACAGTGAGAAAAACAGATAAGAATGTAATAAATAGACTTTAGGCAGACAGGAGATGTTCTATCCAGGGTAAACAAAGCGAAAACATTAAGTTTATCTTAATCTAATGTTAGTTGGCACTTAAAGACCTAAAAGCTGTGTGCTGGGGGTCATAATGGATATTTTCTCCATTCTAATCTTCAGCGAAAAGTCTCGTACAACCTTAATTCTAAGATCTGTGAAGAATGCCTCAGAACCCCATGGGCTTGTATAATGTGATGAGACAAGGTAACTAAAAGATGAAAAGAAACTTGTCAAAGATAATAAGCCTCAAGGTTATAACAGAAAGGTATACATGAAATTATTAGGATTCTGTCAGAATCATCTAAGCACGAGAAATTCCCCCAAGAAAATATATATTTCATAGCAGAATCCCATGGGCTTGTGTAATGTGAAGAGGACGTGTCTCGGTGTCTGTGATGAAATTCTTGAATATAATCTACTCAAATGACCAATAAGTTAAAATAGCCTGTGGGCAAATAGAAACTGCATATATCTCCATTGGTATCTTATTATAAACATAACACAATCCTTGAAGCAAATTAAAGCAAACGGGTCAAAAAATAGACAAATCGATCATTACCTGCAGCACAACGGAATTGATCACGTCTGCATATCGTACTGCCAAGTTTAGCGATATACACCTAGCAGGAGCAATTGCAAAGCATCTGATCCTTTTTCTATCAATGTTCCCCAACTTTTCCCTATTCGTCAATGCCAACATTGTTAACAATGTTACTACTCCTGCACCAAGTGAATGCCCGGCAAATGTCAATGTATAATCCGGGTTTCTTTCAAGAAGCTCCCTAATAATCTCGCATTCTTCTTCAAAAACATATTGAGCTGCCTTCAGCAATCCATTGTGAACATAACCACCATCATATTTTGTCTGCCCCAGTTTGTTATCAAGTAAGAGTAAAAAATCACTTTCTTTCGCCAAATCAAGTCCCCTAATTGCTACAACTACATCTCTATTCTCATGATCAAGATAGATCATGTAAGGAGACACTTTCCCTTGAGTATCTCCATAATCTTTTTTCAATATTATCCAATCCGGTTCGATTCCATACCCTCCCAGGGGAGCCCACAAAGGGTTTCTAAGATCATCTTCATAAACTGATAGAATATATCTACAAAGCCGGGGTATGGGTATGAATTCACTAGCAGTTGCAAGGCCCCAATTCTCACTTTCACGGCCAGCAGTGTACAGAAATTTCTTCCACACCCATCGAACACACGCTAAACAGGACACACATTCAACAACTGGAATACAGCAGGCAACTGACATTTATGCCTACCAGTTAATCATACTAAACAGAATAATCAAACAATTTTCCACGGCAAAAATAAAAGAAAAATATTGATTCTTAAATGGGCTTTGATTGTTCTTCAGCATATCGAGTCAAGTATATGCAAAGGGCAGAAATCCAAAAGGAAATACATGGATGAGGAAATAAATTGGGTTTTTTTGGAAGGTTTATCGAGAAAGAGTGAAAACAGCAGTGCGGCTAAAAGACTGTAATAAAGAAGACAGAAAAATCAATTTTCGATAATCAATTTCGTAAAAATAAAATATACAAGATTACCCACAAGAAAAGAACTATTCACTTGTTAATTGTAGAGGATACAGCTCAACTTAGAAACAGAGAAATTTTCAAGAAGGGACAAAATGAATGAGAAATAGAAAAAAAATATGAATGTAAGGACGGGAAGTGTTGGAAAGGTCTGGAATAGCTGCAACTGCAAGTCAAAGTCATTGTCCTTTCCGTCCCTTTCTTGAAAACATATTCAGTGTTATGCCCAGATTCCACTAATTCATTGGCATGACAGCGTTTTTTCTTTGTTTTCTTCTTGCTGTACAGTGTTAAAATTTAAGGGTGGGTTCCTTTTTGTCGAAAAATCTCAATCCTTAAATTAAGAAGATCTAACGGACCATTTTTATTTCATTAAAACAATTTAAAATTTTCAAATGCATCTGTCCAACACCAATTTGGTAAATACCTTGCAGTCTCTCTTGTCTCTCTGGATATACGTATATATACATTTACGTATTGAGCTTGTAATACACTTTACATTTACACATTAATGGTATTTTTTGTTGGCAAGATAGAAATTGAAGTGGATCCAAACATTCTTTTGTGATCACAAAAGGAAAACAAAACCCATAATTCTTTTTTTTTTTTTTTTAACAACAAAATGGTTCAAATTATAATACCAAGCTCACTACAGATTTACAGTCATATGTAGATACTTATACGTGTTTTTTTTATCTATTATTTTCCTTCCTCTAAGCTTTCATCAATAGAAGAACGAGAAAATAAGGAAAATACTGTCATTGTTGTGAACTATGACACATCGACGTCTGAGTGATGTGAACTGTAGAATAATCCTATAAAAAAAAATGAGGCGTTTGCTTGATAAGAATAGCAATTTCGATTCTTCTAATGTTAATTGTAATTGGATCCAAGATTACTGTAGCCGCAGTAATTTTTCTTCATTTCTTTATAATCTGAAAGCTTTTGATGTACTTTGAATGTATATTCTTTTGGATTTATTATCTATTTTCCTTGTTATTGTGACCTGTATTAAAAAAAAAAGGTTTTAATTTCTATCTTGCCAACAAAAAACACCATTAATATGTATATATAAATTGTGTATTACAAGTTCAATATGTAAATGTAATATATGTGTAGAGAGAGAGAGAGAGACCATGGCAACATGTACGCAAGATTTAAGGAGGGGAGAGTATTTACATAATTGGTGTTGGATGGACCCATTCGAAAATTTTAAATTGTTTCAATAGAAAAAAGGTCCGCTAGATCTACTTAAATTAAGGAGTGAGATTTTTTTGTCAAAAATTTTGGCACAAGGAACATTTATCAAAAAGTTAA
>CAIGRO010122635.1:275-13482 GCA_903798355.1 Fraxinus baroniana
TTTTTTTTTTTTTTTTTTTTTGGTTTCCCATAGAGAATTGTTTTCCTAAGTGAATTATGATTGAAGAATAGGAGCTAAGTTGCTCGTTTTGTAGGAAGGATAGTATGACAATCAATTTTCTGTCCCCACAAGTGGGCTTCTTTAATATGTGGGAAAGCTGAATTCGATTGAGCCGAAACATTTATAATGCCCCCTCAATTCCATGTTAAACATTCTGCACTGAAAATATATCATTCAATCATTCATGGTTGTGAAAGTAGACATCATCATGTTTCTACTGGTGGATCATTATCAATTTCAGGCTCAAATGGATGCCTGTATAGTTACGTATTTGATCACATTCCTAGTAGGATTCCCTTCAGCTTTAATTTGACCACCCAAGCTTAGAAAGTTTCAAAGACATTGACCATAATGGTCTACTAATGAATGTGATTTTAAGATCATGACACTGAAGTGAAATACTATTTTATGGTGATTGCAGGAGGCAGGAACCAAAAGGTTTCTCAGCTGAAGGCTGGCTTTTGGGATTCCATCAGATCAGGGTATAGGGAAATCTCTGATAATCATTCTTAATTGTCAATTATATTTACGTTATATTTAAAGCTTTTGAGGTTTGGAAACTTCAGATATGGTAACCATACACATCCACAGAATGTCTTCTTGCATTTGCATACAATCAGTGTAAAGCAACACGTTGACAATATCAACTGATCTCAACCTGACCAAAGTATCACAACACTTAAAAAAGCGTGTTCATGTATTTCTTGGATAAGCTTGCACTTAACATTCCACAGGGCTAGCAGTTTATCTTCCTGCTTGTCTTTGTAGTTAGTATATGTTACGCTCCATATAGAAATCTCAACATGTCAAGTATGGAGTTTGAATCAAAATGGGAAAGCTACAATAATGCCTGTATATTCGGTCTTGCAGGATTTTGAAGAACAATACAACACAAGTTATAGAACCACCTTCCACTATTGAAGAAGAAGAGGAGCCCTTACCTGAAGAGTTTGTTCTAGTTGAGAGGACCCTACCTGATGATACTGTTGAACAAATCATATTTTCTTCCGGTGGGAACGTTGATGTGTATGATCTCCAAGCCTTATGTGATAAGGTTATTAAACTAATCCCGTTGTCTTCCATGTATTTTGCACTTATTATGCTTTCTTTCAGTAAGGTAAAATATTATTAATATTCAAAAAGGAACACAGTGTAAGGCATCACAGAGTTACCACCTTAGAGAACCAAACAACACCATACTGTCAATTTTTGATTGATTGCTTCTGAGCTATTGACCAATTTTTTCTTTGTCAACCAAACCTGTGGCTCTGTTCTACAATAAGAGGTTATTAATGGGAAAGGTCTATTAACATTTATTGTTGAAGTACTAATTCAAGCCATCTTCACTGGTCACCAGAGCTACAAGATTCGACTAGACTAAATATCCCATTTTGATATTAAATGTAACACCCCAAATTTCAAAGTCAACTTGAGAGTTACCAAGTTTACTTTATTCATAACTTAGCGGATAATACATTGTAATAATTTAAAATCTCCTAAGCAGACCACTCGATATTTATAAGACAAAACCGCCTAGGAAGTAAAATATGACAAGACTATAGAATTTATTACTTAATACTAAACTTTGGATTAATTAAGCTAAAGCATATAATATTCATATTTCAAGTCATGTAGGAAGCATTGATTGAAAACCAACTAAAATTAATTAATTACAAGCTTGTGAAATCAAGCTCATTTGACAAGTGAAAGAAAAACTTAGCCATGATTTTGCTCCCATTTTCTAAGACTCATTTTCAACCACACATATCATGGACCCATAATTTTTATCAACCTTTTAATTACATATTTTATCAACTTTTATTAAAATCTACTAATAATCTGAATTTTTTTTAGCTAAACCGGGGGCTTACTTGTCACACTTACAAGAATAGTCCCCCCACACATTGCTTAAAAAAATGAGTATTAAAATACCTAGTAGAACATGTGCATCCATATACTATGTTATCACATAAAACTCAACAATTATTGCAATCATTTCATCAAGAGTAGTCGGTGATTAAGTGATAGCTCTAGTAAAAATATTTCTGTGTAGTTCTCTCATTTCATTTTATAGAGGACTCGATGTTCAATTAGCATTTCACGTAGAGATGAACGAAATAAGACAATATAGTAAAAGGTATGTCCTACCTCGAATATTGCAAAAAGGTGAACTTGGCCCAAAATGGAAAGTTGCTGAAATTCTATTTGCCTCCTTTGATACGTATAGTTTAAGTGATTATATGTGAATATGCCATGAGAATGAGTGAGTGAGTGAAAGAGAGTGAGGGATTATGTATGAGAGAGAGAGAGAACTAATAAGAGAGATTGTGAGAAAGAAATGTGTGAGAATGTAAGGGTGAACGAGAGAGGGATGAGAGAAATAAGGGATAGAGAGAGTGGGAAGAATAATATGAGAGAGGCGTGAGAGAAATAAGGGATGGAGAGAGGGATAATGGGGAAAGAAACGTGTGAGAATGTTTGGGTGTATAAGAGAGGGGTGAAAGAAATAAGGGATACAGGGATAAAAAGAGGGGATAGAGTGAGAGAGAGATGGAGATGTATGGGAGAGTCTTGGAAAGTGGGGAAAATCTCATAAATTCAACTGTCCTATTCTCAAAATATGGTGATGGTTGAACTTTTCTTTTTCTTCTATTTATTCTATAAAATTATTTGAAAGGCAAAAACTGCTAAATTAATTTAGTTATAGTAAAACATGTATGGGCTTAAGAGTTAAGGCATTGGACTATGCTTGGACTGACTTGGCTAGGCAATACATGGTCCGGACTTTTTATCTTAAAAGACCAATAACTTAATTGATAATATAAAGTCTCAAAACGAAATATTTCACGGTGTTGCAGTAAAGCTTTCTGATAGAGATGAAACCAAGGTACCCGAAGGGAACCTAGTCCCATCACCATGATGTTCTGCTCCTTGACCCAAGAATAGGCTTAAATCACAAGTTGGTGCATTCCTTAAGTTTTCAAATTTTGAGAAAAATGTAGCTGCGTGTGTAACACACCAAAAGTTCCTAGGTAACTGGACTCCAATATATTATTTTGAGAAAATATGCTATCTGTCTCTCTGTGGAGGCCTTTTCCCATTTATGAGACAATTTTAACCCCAACATCCCTCCTTAAGACAACAGTCCTTATTGTAACTTTAAACTCTGAACTCCCTCCACATCTTTTCAGAAGAATTTCTCCTCATCAATCTCTTTCCAACGTTCTTGGGAAGCTGGAATACATCATCCTGATAGACGTAGTAGAGGATAGAATAGACTGCACATGATACGCCCAAATGCAAAGGATATGGCCTTGTTGGCCCAAGATTTGAGCCTGGAATTTATTTATATAACTCGGATTTAAATTCAACAGCCGTGAGTTTGGAAGTGTCAATTTGAACCCATAAACATTTTAAGAGATGTGTTACCCTCCTTAAAGCCAGGATTCTCTGAAAATCCACCGTTTCTCATTAATATCTACTCCTGAGAAAAAGATTTCAGATTTCAATATATTCAAGTTGCCTAGCTTTCTTTACTTGTGGCGTACAAAATGATTTTATACTGAGCCAAATGGAAGAATTTCACCCTCTTCCTGTTGAGAAAAGTTCAAGATAATATAAGATTCAGTTGGATTGGTTGGAATTTGGAATACCCCATCATATAGCTTGGAAGCTTATAAAACTCTTTGATTGGGGTTCTCTCATTGTTTGAGCCTATTACTTATTTAGATTTCGGTTGGGGTAGGAGCAAAAGACGGAGACAATTTAGTCAAATATCGATAAGTGGGAAAAAAAGTTTCTTTGAGTTGAACAGAAATGATCAGGGATGGGAATAATTTACTGTAAATTAATTAATTTGTATCAGTATCCTAATTGATACACAAAATACTAGTATGGTGAATATTTGGAAGTTTAGTTAGCTTACCTATTTGGTGGTCCAGCTCCTCCCCAATTATTTGCTTGAGGCTAGTTTTGATTTTTTTGCGAGGAAACATAAATCAATATATAGCTTATTTCCTTGTTAAATTTGATAGGTTGGTTGGCCTCGGAGGCCACTGACAAAGCTAGCTGCTGCTCTGAGGAATAGTTACATGGTGGCTACTTTGCATTCCATAAAGAAATCAACTGGAGAAGGTATTTAGTAAAAGGCTTTTTCTGTTGGATTTACCTTTTCCTCAGACTGGCTGTCTATTATGATGTGCTATTAGTAAATTATTCTTAACGTATGTAAATGAGTATTACAATTTCTTTTAAACTAAGTGACGGACATCTTAGTGTACTTGCGGAAGTTGCTTGGCAGAGGGGAATGACCAAAAGGAGCTGATAGGCATGGCCCGAGCTACATCAGACCATGCTTTCAATGCAACAATTTGGGATGTTCTTGTTGATCCTTCCTATCAGGTACTCGAATGTTATAATTTATATGTGGATAATTGACCCTCTTTTGTACAAGCTTATACTAATATCGCTGCTTGCTATTTAACTAATTTTAACAAATGCCTTTTTGCATTACATGGCTTTGGATCCTTACCAGTTACCACTGGCCATGGCCATGATCTTTTAGCTATTCTATAGAGCGTATCCTCGTGAGATATTGGGAATAGTTTTCAACATTCTTGGCTGCATGTATTACAATGTCAGCATGATGATGCTATCATTCCTTTCTTCATATTTTGTGTTGATTCTATTTGTATTTATTAACATACAATCTGGTTTGAAGTTCTAGAAGAACCATCCATACAAAACCAATTGACAACTTAAAATTAAAACAGAACCTACTTAC
Source organism: Fraxinus baroniana (assembly GCA_903798355.1). Classification (NCBI taxonomy): domain Eukaryota; kingdom Viridiplantae; phylum Streptophyta; class Magnoliopsida; order Lamiales; family Oleaceae; genus Fraxinus; species Fraxinus baroniana. The sequence continues at coordinate 5,119 of CAIGRO010122635.1, forward strand.
TAATACTCCATGTTCGGTGAGGAAAAGATTAATTGTTGATGGTTCTTCAAATAAATTTTATTACTATCCTGCGCCATCACTGGATCTTTGTTGCACGTTTATGGATGTTGATTCTGCCTTTGGATAATGCAGCTGTAGTTTTCGTTAAAATGTGTCTAGCTCTTTCTTATTACTGTTGAATTATGAGGCTGTAGTTTTGACAATTTACTGGTTATGTAGGGCCAAGGGCTAGGAAAAGCCCTCATTGAGAAGCTTATAAGAGCACTCTTGCAACGGGACATTGGAAATATTTCGCTGTTTGCAGATAGTAAAGGTACATAAACAAGATTATGGTCTGTTGCAAATACTTGACTAGTGGGGTCAACTGACATAATTAATCAGTCGAGAAGAGCTTGCAATAATTTTTACGAGCCCTTTGTATAAGATGCCAATGAGTCTCAAGTTCTAGTGTCAATTTCTAAAACGACATCGTTTCTTACGTTTGATGCAGTTGTGGAATTCTACCAGAATCTGGGTTTTGAGCCCGATCCAGAGGGCATCAAAGGTATGTTTTGGTACCCAAAGTATTAGTTGAGCTCCGTTCAGCATTCATCATCACTGCTAACAATATTGTGACAATGTACCATATTTTTCATGTACGAGATTTGTATGGGGGTACATATTTTCATTTTTCTGTAAAGCTCTATTTCTCTGCTCCGGTTATGTCTACTTGTAATTCCTTGCAGCCTTTTGGAGTACACCATATTCCTCGTATTATACAATCTCAAACTAAACAAATTACGAGATATTTGAAGTGCAATTGCACTCGATATTTGCTTAGTTGAAAGAATTTGTATTAATTTACTTGCACGCCTATTCTCTTCACCTTGGATTACATTTCCTTACGTGTCAAAAATCTGATCATGCATTGAAAAAAGCGTTACCAAAATATGCCAAACTCATCGAGGTGTAAATCAATATATCAACATTTATGTACATGTAACATGATTCAAAAAGAATTTACATGATTAAAAATAGAATATGCTACGATTATTCAGTCTACTTATCACGATAGTTTTAATCAAGGACATGTTTATGTAAAGGATATTGAAATACTCTGGGATAATTGACACAATCGCCATCTCCATTTCATACAAAGTTCACCGCAATCCACATCCAAATGTTTGTATAATTTCATTCAGATTCGCGAAGTAGTACGACAACTGAACGACATTATAGGTGTTTTTAATGTACAGTTAAGATCAAAACACCATAATTAACGCTAAGAATTGACAAAGTTTGAAACTAGAATTAACACTGCACATTGATCACAACCCATCAATTTAAACTCTCCACAGTATATCAGTTAGGTCCAAAATGAGCCACCGGAACATTGACAGCAGCAACTATAATTTCTAATGAAGATATTCATACTGCGAACCTGACACTGCCTCAGCACCAACTAAAACCCCAAAACCTGCGGCTTTATACTAGAAAACCAGCATCGATCTAAGTGCACAATATCAGCAGATAACGTTCCAAGATATGGGCATTACAATTTTCATAAACGATTTATATTTACATGATGATATGTGCTAATATTTGTAGATCGATGAAAACAAAACTGATTACTTCTGGTATTACCTTGGAAATGCACGAAGCCCCATTATAATGAGCCACGTTGAAAGTGCTCTGAAGATGTATCCTTGTTCCGCCTTGACTGATCAGATACCTGAAACAAAAAGGTGAGATCTTCCACTGTCAGACGAGTTGCGGTGCCACCACTTTGATCATCGCCAAAAGCGGATGCAATCATTTTTCTCTTGTCATCCTGAAGGCACAAGAAAACAGTAGATAATTCAAATCTATTAATATAAATTGACAAAAGCACTCATTAAATGTATTTTAATTTTCATTATGTCAACCTCAAATGTTAAATAGAAAATGAAACGACATATAGATAAAAAATTCAACAGATGATGTATTGCTTAAATACTTTTATAGCAGTCTACTGTGTTTCAAAAATAAAATTAAATGGGAAAGATGAGTAATTGGAATGAAAAAAGAATTGAAATTCAAGAAAGCTTTAGGTTTTCGTCTACATTTTCTCAAAAAATGACGCTTAGAATTGCAACAGCAAGCTACTTTTTACATGAACTAAACAAGTACCTAAAAGGAAAGCATATTTGATAATCGGGGTCAACAAACCTTAGGAATGAAAATTGGAGAATTGAACATAAAGAGTGGAGTTAAAGCGTTCCTGTTCACCTACGCATGCATATTAGATTTAGATAAGGTAGGCATGTTATTTGCTCTGATACAGGAAGCTGAAGAGGGGATTAACATTAATTAGATTTGTGGATATATGTGAAATGTCAGCCAAGAAGGTGGTCTGGTTAGTAGTCACAAAGGATGTACTCTTAGTCAACATTGCAATACAAGTCTCGAGAGTGAAGCAATAATAGAGCTAAAATATATACATCAAGAAAGGATATTTAGGGTTTTGGGCTCAAAAATTCATAGAGATGAAACTTTGTGCAAGTGAGTTTTAATGGGCTATGGAGAAGTGCTCATGAGTCCCTGTTAAACTGAATGGAAAAATGTGGTTTGCAACAAGGATCGGCCATATCACTGAATGGAGAATGTTTTATGTAACGAGAGCTAGCTGAGATGAGAAGGTTGGCATGGGAAATTGATAAAATAAGAAAACAATAAAATATGAATATTAGCATATCTTTGAAATGGTAAAAAACCTTAGAAGATTAACAAACAGAATATTGATTGAGATGATTTCAAGTCATAGAACAGACTATTTTCTGCACAAGAAAGGCGCAACCCTGAGACATGCAAAGATCAAATAAATACCATGAATTATATTTTAAATGAAATACAGTACTTAAGTAGTATAGGAAGCAATTACTCTACTCAAGCAAAATGGAGGAAACAGACACGATCAGCTTAAATATGGAGTGAGGCTAAGTTGTGTTGGATTGAGTAAATAAGCCCTGAGAAAATTAATGCGTGATATATATAAATGACGCAGTTAAGAGGGAAAAAATGATGTCATCCAATAAATGAGAATATTAAAGAGGGACGTATCAGATAGATCAGGAAAACATGAAAGATCCGAAATAATCGTAATATAGCTTTTTTCCACTTTCTTGCATAATCTCTAACCACCACACTGGCCTGAAGATAACAAGTAAATGGATCAACTGGTAAATCATACAAAATATAAACTACCTGAAGAGCTAAAATTCGATCTTCCACAGTGTCCTTAATGGTTAACCGTGATACAGTAACTTCACGCGTCTGTCCTATTCTGTGGGCTCGATCAACAGCCTGATCTTCAGTTGTAGGATTCCACCAAAGATCCAAAAGGATTACGCGACAAGCTGCAACCATGTTTAGACCAAGATTTCCAGCTTTTAGCGACATCAACATAACCGACACCTGCAAAACCCAATTCTTATGTGAGGAAACAGTCCACTGGAGTCAGCAAAGCAAGGTACAAAGACAAGCTCAAAATAAGACGTGGTACACCAAGGAAACCAAATTGGCATCTCAAAGCATGTCTAATAGAATACGTCATGAAAACATACAAGGGGCAATTAGACCCATTAACAGTCTAGATTAGAAACGGATGCCATACATGTACCAAGAGTACCCTCATTAAACATTCCGTAAATGGGCGCATGAAGCACATATAAGTAAAAAAAATATTTAAGAAAAACTAATTTATGATCACACAATTTTGTAGGGTCTATTTTCTGAAAAGAAAAATCTAAGCCAAAATGTTGTTGCCACAGTGAAAAACAAATTTGGAGCACAAAGTAGGGTTATAAGAAATGATTATGGGATGGAGTATTTTATAATATCTAGGCCAAATTTTCTCTCACAGAATGGAAATGTTCATCAATAATCATCTTCTTGTTGACGTGCTAGCAAAATGGTATTTCCAAGAGAAAACACGGTCACGATTCGCAGTCACATGATCCCTTGTGTTTACAACTAGGGTACCAAAACAATTTTGGGAAGGAACAGCGTATTTGATTAAATCGCATGCCTATACACATTCTGAATTCAAACCCCTTTAGTGAAGACCCATATCTACCAACTCTTCATTTCAAGTCCTCTTAAACTCTTCTGTTCTAGTGTTTCCATGAGCACAATTATCTAGAAAATACAGACCACGGGCTATCAAATGTATTTTTGGGATACTCTCCTAGAAAAAGGTTACAGTTACTATAATCTTGAGTTTAAGATTGTTCATCACCTTTGAAGTCACTCTCTGAAAACAAGTTTTTCTTCCACGAACTTCCCTTTGGGGGAAAAGTTCAGAGGGAAATCAATTTTAGGGATGAGACACTTTACTCTTGGGTGCCATTAACTATGACCGAATAACATGAGGTGGAGGACACCATTCTAATATCCCAAAGAGAAGTCATTATATCCATATCCCTCAAAATAGGAAACCATTCCAAACCCCCCACTCCCCCTTCCACTCTCATCTTCGTCCATACCAAGAATTCATACCCACGCCTTTGCCTTCCATTGTGATCATGCTCTTAGACTTCCAAAAACTCATCAATCTCTGAACTAACCTAGAACTTGTATCTCCCTCTTTAAACCATCTAAACTTAAAATTTATTTTGTCTCCAATAGATCAACTCCTTGAAGATTATCTCTTCTAGCCTTTTTCTCAATAGATAACATTCCTTCCTGAGCTCTTCAATCAGGTTGCCCTCGTTATCTAATTGATCTACAACCTCCAACCTACATAAGTTATTGCCTTTAGGCTCTATCAATCCTCTGATTCCCACAGACTTCTACATTTTAAAACCAGAGTCAATTCCCAAGCAGCTTCAACTTTGCACTTTGAGGCCTCCCACCAATCGCAAACCTTTGCGACACGCTACCGTCTAAACTTAGGATGTCATAACAAGATGCTTCCACGTCTGGAATGAGTGGGACCCTAAAGAAAAAAGTAAGAATTGGAAATGTCTGGATACCACACACACCTACCTCCAAATTTACATGTGGGCACACCTCCTGCCAACCTAAATAAACTATGAACATATCTGATTTATAAGAGACTACCTTTTCTCTGAAATTAGACGATGTGAACTTGGAATTCCGAAAAGGTATATCCGTAAATTCACACTCTAATTTAGAACAGTCCAAGATTTTCACACTTCTAGTCACGAAATGTCCAAACTAGCCCCGTCCATCATCATGGTCACACATCTCACTCCTTTACCCTTCCTCTTTCTCTGCCCATTATCCCATCAACAAATTCCTGACTGCCAGCAACTCCACCACCCTATCCTTCTCATTTCTCAAGAGCACAAACTAAGGTTTAATGGAAAACAATTCATTAATAGATAAAAAGCCTTAGGTATTCACAGGGCATTGACTACTACTAGCAATTAATTGTAACCTAGATTGGACCGCGGTGATCACTAGCCAAAAAACCTGAACACTTTATGAACAAGGATTTGTTGGTCAGCATGTAAAGATAAAAAAAGGTTTCACTCTCATCATAAGCTTAAAGTGACAAATGGCTATCATTCCATAGCTCAACATCATTGATATCACAATAATTTGTGCAAAGCACACAATAATACAACTGAGGATAAGATTATGTCACTCTCTTCAAAATAATTAAGAAGACCAATGAATATTCAATAAACGGAAGAAGTTAACATTTGTTTGCCAAGTGCCTTAACAAGTAAAAGTCATCAAATACCACTGGATAAAGTTATATGTGCAAATAAACAACTATTTAACAGGATCACTTCTATTCTCCGTCTTAACACCTCTAAATTCCCATATGCTTGCTGATGCATCTGCCATTGAAGTTATACTGTAACTTTCCACTCAAAGAATGGTCCACAGGTTCATCCAATAGATCCACACTGTATGATCATTAGCACTTAATCAGATTTATGTTCCAAGTTATAGAATTTAATGGCTAATAGTTATATTTATTTGCTAATCAGAATGTAAAAAACCAAAACATATCTTCAGTTTAAAGATAATATTGTAGGTATAATATTGTAGGTATAATATTGTAGGTTATTTTGCATACAAAAGTATAAAGGATTGATAACACAACAAGCATTATATCAATATTAAAGGGCAATTATCAACATAATATAAGAGCTGACAAGTGAGAACTATATGTCCAAATAGATACTGATGAACATTTTGATAGTCACATCAACCGCGGAGTGAAACAATGAATTCATTAAAGCTAGAAAAACCGAGTAACAAAGAGATAGGAATCGAACTTCGGGTATGGTATTGAAATCTTTGACAGCCCTGTCTCTCGCAAGTAGAGTCATTGTACCATCAAGCCTCCGGTAACTTATACAAGAATCCTTCAGGGACTCCTCAACTAAGTTCAACATGCCAGTCCACTGGGAGAAAACAATAGCTTTTTCAGGTCCGTCGGTATCTGCAGCTAGGTAACCTATACCTGAAGATGAAGCACTGCTGCTGGTCTTGGGTTTGCAATGTGACCTGAGAATCTCTAAAACTGCTTTGATTTTAGAGGAGAGGTAATCCTTGTGGAGAACCATAGAATTCTCATCAAGTTCTGATGAGAAAGGGACATCATTCTCAGTATCACTAGAGATACATCTCCACAAGGTAGGTTTTGAATATACAACATCAGCTCCAAGTTGTTCTTTACATTCAGGGGCTGGGCATGTACTGTCTTCCCCTGTCAAAAACTCGTTGACACACTGATAGCAGAAAACATGTCCGCACATAGTGACAACAGCATTTTCAGGAGGATCCTGTTGAACATCAAATCATCAGACTGTTGTCCAGCATACTTTCGGTGCTAAAGAGAACAAACGATCAGAGAATTAAAAATAAGTAAACATTTAACTTGTTATCTGAAAATAAATTTTGGAACTTACAAACCATTTTATTAGTGTCCTAGAGTAGGGAATGCCACACAGTGTATCCCTCATCTCAATAGATGGACAAATCGACTATGTATGTGATTGTGAACCATGAACAATGTGCATATGTCTACTACAAGACAAACTATCTTTGAAACATCTCATGTTTGAAAGGAACCTTTGAGAAAAACACAAGAACATGATCGGTCATTTGTAAATACAGGTGAGAACGAAAAGAAGTCTGTCCCAAGGGAAGGAAAGGTGTTTCAACTTTGGAAATTCCAGTCTCTTGCAAGACTCCCTATTCTTTTTCCTTCAAGAAAGACCACATGACACAAGTGAGGAGCATCCCAAGTCCCCTTTTACCTCGTGCAAGTAAAACGTGACCTCCAGCAATATGAGAAAACTTAACATCGAGTTTGATGGTTCAAAAGGCACCACAACGAGAGAAAATCACGAGCTAATCCCACCACAGTAGCTAAGTTTATTCAATCTTTTCTCCATTCTGGAGAAAATTCACCACTTTCTAGAGAATATCTATTTGATCTTAAAGTTTTATGTGGCTTAAAACAAAGAAAGTGATGCACAAAGCGTCACAGTGCCATCACTAAGCTTCTCAAGGTAGAATCATAACCAAAGATTCTTGGTATGCTATTCATAAATCAATTGCAACATAGGTCAATTTTATTATCTGTTTAGCTCTTGCTTGGGCTTCCAAAATACATTTTTTCAAAATTCATTTTCAACCAACATCCTTCCATAAAATAATATTACAGATAAACCTTAAAAAATTCCTCATCTTTTAACCACGTATTCTCCAAAAAGTCACTATTCCAAAATACATTTTCTCCCAAAATCATATTATAATTGAGCCCAAACAGGGGCATAGTAAATTTAGAAACAAAAAAGCACAACAAAGACTTGGTGGGGGTGAGGGTGGGGGCAGTGGTAGTGGCATGTCAAGAAGTTTACTAGTATGCAAGCACCAAAAGCAGCAACCATGCTATGGAAAGAGTTCAACAAGGGATAACATACTTTGCACACAAGACATATTGCCAGGGAAGCTTCCAAAAGCTTTAGTAAATTCACTAGCAGTTCCTTGGGGAGCCTCTTCGCCATGTCAGAGGACTCTTTTCCAACAGGATCGGAGCTGAGTCCTTTGACAAGTAGAGGGTGATCACAAGCTTGGCGAAGACGGAGGAGCAGCAATAGAATATTAGCATAATTTTGATTCACAGTACCAGCAGCCGCATAAGCCTGCATTTATGGTTAATTCACAATTTCGCAAAGATCGGTAAACTGAATAAAAGATGCGATTATAAGATTTTTATCAAATCCTCTATAATAAAAAAAAAATCTGGAAAAGCTAGAGAAAACTTGTATTCAGACGGTAAGAGTATCTGATGAGGACATCACTTGTTTTGGGCCATCTTTTTCTGTTGTGGACCATTTACTTATGTTTTATTTAGTT
>CAIGRO010122658.1:0-17681 GCA_903798355.1 Fraxinus baroniana
CCGCCCTTTATAGAGGTATGACCTCACTTCAATTCCAACTGAAGAACAATGCATCTCCCACTGGCAGTGGACCTCTCTGGCTCGCTCAATCGTGGTTGAGAGCTTACTTCCCTCAACTTGGCATTCTGTCTTCTCCTCCTCGTGAGGTTAATTGCTATGGGCTGTTTATTCACCAACTAAACCCTGTAAATATGTCTAGTATTGATGTTTTTACATTCTTTTATACTTTGAATTTGACTCCCTCCTTTTTCCCTTTTTCTCCTCAACAAGTTCATCCTTATGTACGGCATCCCTCTACTCTAGCCGAAGCAGACACATTTATGCCTGTTTGGGTTCAATTTTTGGTAGGAAGAGAGTTGTTCCATGACATTGTTGTAGGAACAAATGCCAAGGCAGGGGTTGAGATATATGCACCCCAATTCTTCGCTCGTCAGCTTGGTTTTGGCCAAATGTGGCCCGTTCCTCCTTGTTATTCTAGTAATTTAACATAGCGTTTTTATACTATCAATAAAACAATTGATGCCCGCAATATCCTTTTAGCTAAAGGCTTTGCCTATGCTCTTTTCAATCCCACTGCTATCACACATCCCCTTTTCGACCAGTTGTGGCCATCTGTGAAACGCAGACTGTTCTCAGCTAACGCAAATCGTACCTTCCACCTGCTGAATAAACCGAGTTCTCTTTCCATTTCTCATATTCTTGCTGTCCTTTTATCCAGTAAGGTTCCCATGTCGCCTACTCGTACCAAATGCCCTGTCCTTCCGTCTACTTCTCCAACTTCAAAGGCTGCTACTTCCAAAGGTGCCTCTAGTCGTAAACGGCCAGCCTTAACCGCTATAATTTTGCAGGATGATGATGATGATGATGATGCTCTCCTCATCGTTAAGAGAGAGGTAACTGAGTCTATTTACTTCATAAGACACCCCATTTCATGTATTAATGACTTACTTGGATTGTCTAGAAGAATTCGGCTTCTCCCCCAAAGGTTTTGGTTTTGACAGCCTCTGTTTCATCGCCTCCTGCTAAAATTGTTCCATCCAGATCAGAAGATGAAGGGATTGTGCTTGCAAAAGAATCTCTAATCCCAAAATTATCATCACAGCCAATAGAAAGGCCATCTCCTCCCCCACGGTGTCAACCCCCTAATTGTTGAATCAGAAGGTAATGTTCACTTTGATGTTTTGTCATGTCTTGTGCTTCTGATCATTGATTCATTGCTTCTTAAATTGCGCAGAGGTTTCTATGGATTTGCCTAGTGTTGCAGAGTCTTCTTGCCCAGATAAGGGGAAGTCTCCACAAGTGGTTGAGAAGGCTGGTGATGTGCCTGGACTCCTTAACGTGGCTGATGAAGTTCCTTTTTGCTCTACTTTTATCCTTACTTCATTTATTGTAGCAAAAATCTTCAACATTGGTATCTCTCTTCGCAGGGATCTGACGATATTTTACGCTCTATCCAAGACTTATTCACTTCTAGGGAACGCGTAAAAACATCTCGCCCCACTTCAACCAGTCATCCTTCTCCGTCATCTTTTGTTCTTTCAGATGAGCACATGAAGTCTCTCAAGCAATCATTGCTGGAGTACGTCTCCTTCATGGACGTAGATGTTGACTATGCCAGTGCTGCTAAACAGAATGACAAGTTAGAGATGTTGGGTGCAAAATTATTGCAAGCACTTTCGCTTCCATCGCTCAACATTTCTACTCGTTTTAGAGCAACGTTGAAGATCCTTCATGCTGACATCCTCTCTTTGCTGGCTAAGAATGTAAAATTGAAGGCCAAGAGTACTCAGTATCTTCGTGCTGTACCTGAGAAAGAGTCCTTGTTTCAAGAGATTGATAAAGCCCAGGCTGAATTGACCGATATCTCCTCTGAAATTATGGTTGAAGATTCTCTGATGTTAAGTTTGGTTGCAGAGATGAAAGAGTTTCAAGCAACGATGGATGACTGCAAGGCGAGGATAGCAGCTAAGAGACGCAATGCTTCCCAAGGAATTAACCGAACTAAGTCTTTGGTTGAGTAGTATGACAAACTGGAGGTTGATGACGATCTGGTGAGTGAGTTGAACATCGTTTCCTCTCAACAGAGTGAAGAATGAGGAAAGCTTAGGGAACAGATGCGCTCAACTTGGGGCGAATTGTAATCAAAACATTTAATGTTTTAACTTTCTTTTTATAATTTCGCACTGACTGTTATTGCCATTCTTGATTGTAATATCATTCATCATTATTAATAAACGACTATTTTATCTTTTTCGTGCATTAATTGACGTTTTGTCTTTAATCATCAATTCCTTCAACCTCCAATTTCTTTATGCTAATATTCATGCACATTCTTCCTTGGCATTCTCATCTTTCTTCCCAAAGACTTTAGGCCATTTTTATTTCAGTTATTGGTCATGAATGTGGCCGTTTATATTTAGTCTTTTCGTCTTCATGCCCCTATAAATGCATGTGTACTTTGCACTTATCATCTTCATCTTCATCTTCAACAATATAGAACTGTGACGAGGTCCTTGGATGAAGCATTGACCACCTATGAGGATACTTCTTTAGAACTCCTAAAACCTTTATGGATCAACTTCTTAGAAGGAGACACAACAATCTTTGGCATTTAGGGGCCAAGTAGGGGCACCCAAGTCAATTTGCACTTCAAAAGAAACAAACAAATTAAATATTCTCCGTAAAGATAAGAAAAAGTCCTTCATTGCTAAGAAACTAATGCATTGGTTTACCATCATTAATCTAAATATCGATGTAAAGAAAACTTTGGATTGGAGGAGCTAGTATTCCCTCAATCGATGGACGAATCCCCGAGTCTAGAGCCTTCAATCTCAGAGCCTTGAGAAATATTTTGAGAATCACTCTTGGGCGACATGATGACAAGGAAGGATATGAAGTTTCTAAGAGCGATGAATGGCAAAACTAGTAAAAAAAACCCACAAAGAGAAATAACGTATTTATAGGTTCTAAAGAGAAATAACGTATTGTTATATTATGCGTTTAGATCAACCACAGCCGACCAAATTACAGTGGCAATCAAAGTCATTGAATATTATGAAGCACCTGATTAAGGCCCCGTTTGGTACGGCTTAAAATCCAATTAAAATTGAAAATATGGCCGTTATTGGGCAATAACGGCCATATTTTCAATTTTAATCTGATTTTAATCTCTACCACACACCCCCTAAGAATTCAAAATGAACGGACTCAATTAAAGATATCTGACATGCACATTAAATGCATACAGGCCACTAGCCTATAAATATAAGAAAAGGGATTACAACACATGCAAATAATAGCCGTAATCATAGCACGTCCCCTCAGAACGACCCACATCATCCACCATTGACGAAAAGTACATGTAAACAACAATTGGTTTGCAAACGCATCAAAAGAACTTACAAGTCCTAATATTAATATTAATAGTAAAATTGAACTTTTAGCCCCTGTTTGATCTACATTATTTTTTTTATTTTCATTTTTCTACTCATTTTTAACCACACATTCTTCAATAAAATAATATTTTCCATCACATCAATAACTTTTCATTCTTTTTCGACCACACATTCTCCAACAATCTACTATTCCAAAATACATTCTTTCAAAATAATGTGGATCAAACACACCCTTAGGGACTATTTGTTAACTCCAAAAATCAGCTCCATGAACCCTTTTGAAATCACAATGAGGCATATAGCAATATAAAAAGGGAAATAAGGCATGAAAGGTTCCATTAAAATAAAATACAAACAACTCATTTGTCTATGTTAGCCAAAGGTTGTCAAATTGCATGTAAAGCATGGCACTGGTTATGGAATTAGTTATTTATAAGCTAACAAAAAATCGTCATCTACCATTCTTCTAAAAAGACTAAACTATCCCAAGGTTGGGAGAGATATATATAAATATTCCCTTATTTGAAGAGATTGGCATACAATTCAAATATCTCCCTCTCAAATAGCTATATCATTTTGTACTCCTGTTTGAACATTAGAACTGGTGAGTTTAGAATATGAAAATTATATTTATGTGAGTAGGATTTGTTGATCAGATTTCCATCATCAACAATCATGTTAGCACCAATGCAAGGAACGAAATCTATTTTAAGGAGATTTGCATTCTCACGCCTCACTTCATTTTATTTCTAATTTCTACGTTTAGTAAGTTGCAATTTGTATATATTTGTATGTGTATACCTTGGTTTTATTAAGTTGAAACTCTATCTACTATTTTACACTAATAATTCATGATTTTTATCATATATGCATGCACATATTTTTTTTTATTAAAAGGAATAATCATCAATGATCTAAAAAAAGGCACTAGACGGCGCCTAGCAAGAGATGCGAATGAAATGTCATGCCTTGACATTAGACACGAAATCAAGTGGTCAATTGTCAAGTTGACCGTTAATGCGCAACTAGGCATGCCTTATCATTTTTTTTTTTCATGTTTTAAATAACCCTTTATTTGACTTTAGTTTCTAGTTTTTATATGACTTTATCTATACATAAGTAAAAAAATAATAATAATAAAAAAATGACTTTATCCGATAATAAGTCAAATAAGATTTAAACTATGGTGCTATCTATATTATGTAATTATGATTTTCAGACTTATCCTTTTGTTGGAATCTTCGAAAGTATGTATGAAGTTTCAATAAATCTATTAAACAAGATTTGTATAGTTGAAAATTGTCTAATTGACTAATTATAAGAATTAGTAAGTAAATATAGTATTTTATAATTTTAGATGTTTGGTATGTATTGTTTTAATTATTAATGATTTTAGAACGATTAAAAATCTAAAATAATATTAAAAATAAGGAATCTTTTTCTATGCCTAGGCTTGTCTAGATTCGTAAAACTTAAAGGACTTCCACACCTAGCAACATTTTATGCTTTTTAAAATGTTGGAAATTATATACAAATTTATTCAACAAACAACTCATAAAACCACAAAACTCTAGCCAATATAATTTTTAAAATTCATTTAAATCACCTCAACTTTCTGTATTTATAATTTAATTTTGCTCGGTTTTTACCAACAAACTTGGAGACGGAAACATATAAACTCTGGTGAATCTGGTAGTGCCTCCTTCAAGACTGGCAGGAGGCATTCGAAAGGTTTCACAGTTTTAACTCGTGTGAATCATGTGTATCTACATCAATCAAACTTGTAAGCTACAATAATTTATATATTTTTATTCAAGTAACATTCTCCTACATTCAATTTTGTTCTTGAATCTTAATAGACATCAGGATGTCTAAGGCTCTCATGTACTTCAACCGATAACAAATACCTAGTATTTAAAATTATTATCTTACAATTTGTTAATGCCAATACCTAGTATTTAAAATTATTATCTTACAATTTGTTAATGCCTAACATCGAACATCGACAAATCTTTTTCCACTAGTATCTTATTTAAACAATTGTGTATGATATTGACTTGTTATTAACGTGAACAAATTAAATTGCAATTAATACTTCACACCTCATTTAGATGAGATACGACTCCAAAGGTGGTCAAATGTGAATATTATAATAAAAACTAAAAATATTGAAGGTTAGTATTATTTTTATCGCTTCCATCGCGCTACCTCATATTGTCATATAACTCGGGAGATATTGTCTCGAAATGAAGTAAGTTGCTTTAAACATGGACTCTTGTTTTCATTATTTTATTAACATTATACAATGATATCGTGGAGGAGAAATTCAACCAAATTTTAAAGTAGAAAAATCTATTGGTTCCTATTGAATAATACAGTCTCACAGACAATATTTAAATAAAGCTACATACTCAATAATAAATCAGGCTACTAACCTGGCTGGAGAATCTTATAAACAGAGCTAGCAAGATGATCTGACAGAGGGTTTACAATTGTATTGTTTCCAAGTGCAAGAACTAAAAAGAAGCCTCCAACATGCCTTTAGTATGCGTAGTTTGATTCCATTTAACAAAAGGTAATGCGTGTTTTTGAGCTACATTATTTTTAAGAATGTATTCTGAAATAGTAGATTGATGGAGAATATACGGTTGAAAAAGAAAAAAAAGTTATTGATGTAATGAAAAATATTATTTTATTAAAAAATGTGTGGTTGAAAATGAGTAGAAAAATGAGAATAAACAATTTAGGGTGTGTTTGTCACCCATTATTGGGTTCAAAGTGAGGTAATGAATAGTATTTTTTGGAGATTGTGTGGTTAAAATTTAAAGTAACTTTATTGATTTGTGTGTGGAATATTTTATTGGGTAAATGTGTGGTGAATATTGTTTACTGTAGCAAACAGAATTTGATAAAATGGTAGACAAACAAGGGCTTAATGTAGCTCAAACAAGACTTAAAATAATTTACACGTAAACCAAAATTTTTCTCTACTTTTTAATCATACATTCGCGAAAAAATTACTATTACAAAAAAGAGATTCAAACATAGTGGGGCCAAGCAATGCACTTACTTGAAGCTTGGAGCAAGGTATTAGCTACCGCCGGTAATGCCTACCGTCACGCTTGAAATATTCTTGCCCTGATTTGGAGCAGGAAAATCCCTTATTCCTTTCTTGGTTAATGGAGCTTCCTTTCTTGTCATCCACATTTATTCTCATCTTATTGTTCCTGCAAAAAGCAAATTAAAGGCTGACTAACTAGAAATTTTAAAATGACTAGCAAGTTTTTGTGACGTTTCCATGGCATTTCTTGTCCTGCGTATTCCAAAACCCATGTCGTGTTATGTCCCATTTCTATTTTCAAGCAACCTAGAGTGATGGTATCAAATGTAAAATATTTTGTTACAAATCATATATTTGGGAAAAAAAGAAAATTCCAATAAATTCACAATGGAAAAAATTAGTATTATAACTCTTAGTTTTCATAATTTTAATTATATTAGGATTTTAATCTCAAATGAGCTAGTCGTTATCTTTAATTTTATTATTATCAAGAATTATTTGTTATATAGTAGTTTCGTTTTTATTTAGATTTTAATTACTACTTTGAATATGAATTGTGAGCCTTATGTAGTGAATTGAATGGAATTTGATTTAAAAAATTAATTGTTGATATTTTTTTTTCAATTTTCGTGAGTTCTTGTATTTGATAATTAAAAATCAACAAATCCAAATACTCTGTATTCATGTGCGAAGCAAATAATTTTTTTTTTTTTTTTTGTATGCCTAGATTCAAGAATTCTTAAAAATCAATAGAAAGAAGTTGATCATATTCTGATATTCATCTAGAGTCAATGGAATTTCGATATCGTTCGTATTTATTTTTATCGCTTCCATCGCGCTACCTCACAAACCTGGTTATGCTATATGTACACCACTACTTACAGATTGGTTCATATACACATGATATGTTGATATATAATGAGATCAGAATTTACTTAACCAAATGAAACAAAATTCTTCATTCTCTTCTCGACACCTCATCTATTTATAAATTTTATGTGTGTACAATAGCATTATTCAATAAACATTATGCATAGTGGTGGCTCAGCCCATATATTCACGAGCTCGACTCGTGCTCGTTTGTAATGAGCTGAGCTTCTGTTGGGCTCGTTACTCGCGGGTTGAGCTCGACATGGCCCATGAGCTCGTGGCTCTTTATTTTTTTTCTTAGAAAAGCCTTTTTTTAGAAAATAGATAAATCATTGATTTTGGACGAGCTCACGAGCCGTTCGTCAAAAGACGAGTCAAGCGGGCTCATGAGCCGCATTTTTACGAGCCGAGTGGCCGAGTCGACAAGCCAGCGGCAATCGATGAGCCGCTCGGCTCGATTACCACCTCTAACTATGCCCCTGCTCAGTATGGATAAAAATCAGATTTTTGCAATAATTACGTGGAAACGTCTCTATCTTTTTTTTTCCGTGTTTCGAATTGCTCAAGGCAATGCCTTGTATTTATAACTTAGCCTCTAATATTTGGTAAGTTTCCTGTTTAGTCGCCGACTCTAATTCTTTTTCCTAATTACAATATAAAAGATTTTTCTTATTTTGTTCTTACAACCAACTGACTTGATTTTATATGGTTTCCTCCTACAATCGAATTCTTCTAGAACATCTCTTAATTTAATTCATCTATATTGAGTCAATCTTATCAATTTTCACCTTATTTTCAAATTCTCCAAATCACGACAACCCTTGACATACATTTGACTCAAATTCTCCAAATCACGACAGCCCTTGACATACATTTTCGCACCTCTTTACCGGTAAATATTACCTTTCCTTGATCAATAGTCTTAGACTTGAAATAAGGGTCCGTTTGATTACAAAGATAGAATTTGGGTAGAAAGAAAATGAGTTTTAGATAATTGAATTGTCTAGAATTTGTTTTATTGGAAATTGTAATTAATTGTGTTTGATTGATATAATTTTCCACCTGAAAAATGTTGAAAGATTGATATCTGTTTGACTTTGTTTTTCATATAAATTGTCCATTAAGTTGATATTTTTTTTTACCATTGGGTCTAGAATTTGTTCCAATTGCCCAAAAAAGAAAAAAATATTAAAAGAAGTTATACCGAATATCATTTGTTTGACTTTGTTTTACATAGAAATTGTCAATAAAAAGTGGTACATTTTTTTACCATTGCATCTAGAATTTTTTCCAATTGCGGTAAAAAAAAAAGAATTGGAAAACATTTTCCCACCAAATGATTTCAATGAAAAACAAGAAAATGTGAGTGTGTGAGGAAAAGTGGGAAAATTATTTGCCTAGAAAAAAAATATCAAAAACAAGAAAAGTGGGAAAGTGGGAAAATGGAATTTTCCATGGAATTCCCTCCCAATCAAACACACCCTTATATTATCTCTTTTTCCAAAAAAATAAAAATAAAGATGGAGCTAAAACATAGCCTGTATTTAGTATACTGCAATATCACACTAATGTCCTTTATCTTACTTGCATATTAACATAACTTTCATACATATTTTATAACGTGATTAAATCGTGCAAGGTAAAACCCATTAAAAAAAACACGAAAAAAATACCAAAAAAGCGTATCTTCACTTCAAAATCTCAGTTTTCACCAAGACTAACCAACTCACAAATTTTAATATTTTCGTTAATTTTGTAGAACACAATCCAGTATTGATATAATGTATAAAATGATATTAGAAAATACTCTCGTAATACAATATTAAACACTACAATCCCATTTAGGGTATAAGTAGCTGATGTAGGAGGATCCGAGTCAGATGATGTCGAGTTGTCCGATAGCTCGATGATGGCGCTGAGGTGGCAAATCAGCCCAAAAATGGCAAATAATTGACGAATTTTCCTTATTGGGGCAGTTTTTTGACACGTTTTGGTATTTGGCTACGGTTATCAGAATTGCGCTTATGACCCCAATTCGAAAAGCTCTTTTGGGCACGTACATCATGGTCACCCAACTTCACTCTGTGCACATCGATTTCGAGGTTAAATTCCACTATTTTCCCTTCCGAATCCACAATTTTAGTTATTTCTTTCTTTTTTTAGTAATATTTCATTTGTCTTTTTAAAAGAGATTATGAACTCAATTTGAGCCAGATTTTTGGGATATTATTTTTTTTATTACGTACTTTCTTTTGGTATGACTAATGAAATTTTTTGGTAAAATTTCGATAATTACGATTTTTTAACTATATAGGTCGACTTGTGGGCTGTTTTCGAGTGGTGAAGGAAATAATAAAGATTACTTTTTTTTTTTGGGCGATTTTTCTTGTGTTCTTCCATGTGAATTATCTGCTGAAATCAGTTTGCAAAATAATTGCTATTCTGTCAGGCGTCAGTAGCCCTGCGTTGCTAAAATTCTGATTTTTCAATAAATTTTGATAAAAAAAAATTGATGAAATTTATAGTTGAAAAGTTACGAATCGCATATAATGCCTAATTAACATTCACCGTTGATTTGATTTGAATTTTTTTTTTACCAACTTTTACCAAACAAAAAATAGTATAAATAATAATGAACCTAACAGTATATATTATTTTTTCGTTTTTAATGGTCCCTTGTAACATATATTTTCACCATTTGCATGATCAGTCAGTCAGCAGTTCAATTATTCTTCACTTGTCTGAGTCTATGAATTCCGAGTTCTGACCGCTCCACACTGAGAATACAAAACAAAAAACAGTACCCATTACTCCAATTATTATTTCACTTTTTATTTGCAAAATCAGTCATGGAAGAAAGGCCAGAGACTGAACTAATATCAATACCTGCCACCCTGAGTCGACGCCGGAGATACTGACGCCGTCCGGTCAACGGTCGCCGAGGAAGGAATGCAGCACGGCCAAGTCATGGACACCGACTTCGTTCATTTCGCCGAGGTTTTTGAGCCCCATTGGGACACCCATGAAGAGGGTTTTGACAAATATGAAGGGGTATTTGGAGGAAGTGGGGCATTTGACGAAGCTGAATCCTCAAGATGCTTGGCTTCCCATTACAGAATCACGCAATGGGAATGCACATTATGCAGCTTTTCATAATCTGAATGCTGGTTTGGGATTCCAGGCCTTGGTCTTGCCTGTTGCCTTCTCTTTTCTTGGATGGTATGGTACTCAAAACTTAAAATAAATTAGATTAGCTTCTAAAATTGTTTTTATTTAGGTGTTTTAGTGCTGGTGAGTGAGGGATTTCAATTCATATGCAGAAGTTTTTCTGTTCAAGATTGCTTGCATTTATGGGTGTAATTTCTTATTTCCTAGCATATAATTAATGTTTACTCTAGTCTCATTAGGGCTCCTTTTTTATACCAGTCGTTTCCTTTAATTTCTTTTGATAATTTTATTCATTTACATTTTTGAATGAAAAAAAGAGTTTCAAATTAATTTCGTTTTTATCAAAAAAGTGAAAAATGGCACCATGCGAAGCTGAATTGGAATGAAAGTCTAATCTGAACACAAAATTTAAATAAAGAAGTTCATCTCCAGTTTAAGAGTTTTAGTCCAGATAGGTGCCGGAACCCATAAATGAAAATTGTGTACATTTCAAGCATTTGATGAGAAAATGAATCCGACTTTACATCTTAAGCCTTTAGACATTTAGCCGTCTTAGCGTGTATGACTTATGTTGGAGTACTGTGTGTTGAGAACCAGGCCAAATAATAAATATGAAAATAATATGAGTAATATGAAAATAATGGATCACAAATAAAACAAGATTTACGCGGAAATCCAAATCCTGAAAAACCACGGGCAGAGACAGATAATTCACTATAATCAATAAGAGTTACAAATGATCTCTTTGGACCAATACCTAATTGGACAATAGGTCAATTTTAATATGTACTGTACACCACGTATTTATAACCAAAGAATCTCTAACATATCATGAGAATAAATATATGAAGAGTTTAATATAAAGTGAAATCCCAATATAATGGTTAAAACCAACAATGGAGAATTTTATATAAAATAGGAATCATATTCACCCTGGACTCCTTCAACACATCTTCAAGTCTACTACCAACTTTCATTTTCAATCAAATACTTAGCAATAATTCGGATTACAACCCAATTTTAACAAATTGACACAAATTCCATTACAAGGAATAAAACTTAACTCTTCACCTCCAACAAAATTCTCCAAATATGTTCTCCACCAAATTACTCAATCTCTTCCACCATGCCCCTTTGGGCATACTCAGTAACTGTAACCTGAATCCAAGCATTGCTTACTAGCATAAACCTTGGGTATCAAACTTGTTCAAATCACCACGAACAACAAAATCATCGAGTTCACAACCAACTCCATCTAAGTTAACAAATTTGCTCGTATGATCTCTACGAGCAACAAGATCACAACTCCTTACATTGCTTTTCCTCCAGCGTCCAAACAAAAATCTGTCATAACAAAATCTAATGTTGCAATCCAAAAGTGGAATCTCAAATTTCATACTTGTCATCCCTAAAACAATTAACCATGTTCAAACCTTGCTTTAATAACCAATCTGGCCTCTTAAGAACCGCCAAAACCTTGACTCTGATACCACTTGTTGTAAAACAAACCATTTTCACTAATCTGGTGATTGAACTTATACCACTTGTTATGAATATTAAAACCAAGAAAATATGGCAAGATTTACATGGAAACCCAAATCCGGAAAACCACGGTTAAAGACGGAGAATTCACTATCAATAATAAGGAGTTACAAATGATCTCTTTAAACCAATAACTAATTGGACAAATGGTCAATTTCAATATGTGTTATACACCACATATTTTTAATCAAAGAATCCCTAATATATGTCCCCCGGGGCACATCCAAGTTGGCAAATGAAGGGCATAGCTGAGCTTACAATCTCAGCGTGGGAAGTTCGATTCCTGGTTGGAGCGGCTGAGTGATGTAATAATCAATATTGGTTGGAGCAGTTTGGTGATGTAATAACCATGGAAGAAGGCTTCCTTGGGGTCAAGAGTATAATGGGTGCTCGAACCCTGGTCAACTTGGGCATAACTCGCGGTTTACCTCCGTTAGTTACTGAGGGGTCGGTGGCTGGGGATCCAGGAAATTAGTCTGACTAAGCTGGGATACCTAGGTACCAAAAAAAAATCCCTAATATATTAGGATAATTAATACATGAAGAGTTTAATATATGGTCAAGTCCCAATACAATGGTTAATACCAATAATGGAGAATTTGAGATGAAATATGATTCAAATTCACCTTAGACTCTTTCATGATATCTTCAAGTCTACTACCAATTTTCAATACTTCTCTAACATTCTTTCCAATCAAATAATCAACAAGAATTCGGATCACAGTCCAATTATAACACTATGTTCAAAGAGAACAATTTCTTGTAATTTACAAATAGAAATGGTCATCCCTCCCAATTCTGATGGGTCTGCAGCAGATATTCATTCTCTCTTTTACCGATCCTTTTCTATTGTCATCATACATTTGAATTGAATCAAAGTAAGAAAGATACTCCTTTCACCTTTTGCTTTTTCAAAATAATCCACTTATAATGGACCCTAATTCCATGATTATTTTTGTCTTTAATAATCAAGACAGCTGGCTACAGCTCTGTACTTGACTCAAACCTGTCTCGCATTTCATTTCACATAATATTCGTTGAATGCTGATCCCTTTTTAAAAACCAGTTCAATCGGTAATCTTATTTTTCTGGGACATATTAATTGATGAGAGATCGTTATCAACGTCTTTTCATTCACGAATAATCTTCATTGATAAACAGAAATCTAAGCATTTATAACTACTGTTATCCCCCAAAAACCGAAGTCCCACGTTAGGTTGCCACGTGTGGCTGCCACATAAGCTCTTAGACGGATAACCAAAGGAAAAGTCAAAGTCAAAAGAAGGAACCATGTGTCTGAGGCCCTTCCTGTTAAGCTGGAAACCATCCGAGATCCTTCAGCATGCGAATTAGGAGGTCCCACAGACCTGGGAGGGTCGAAGCACTTCGATGGGGACATCATATAAGGTATGAGGTCGGACGGACCTGAGAGTGTCGAAGCACCTTGCTTAAGTAACCAACGACCCCAATAAGAAGGCCAAAGGTCCGAAGACACCCTAAATTTCGAAGTGAAACTGACCTCGCCCCGGGGTAAGATGGATTCTGTCCTTTAATAAGTCAGAAGATTTTTATAGAAGTGATTGATGGGACGTCCACGATAAAGGGCGCCAGAGTGCTAGCCTACAGAATAGAGCGGTTGAACTGACAGCATATTAATGGCAGAAAAGAGTGCGATGTGAGGGCCCGGATCACACGATGTCGCCATGTGGATGAGATCCAATGACTATCATGTAAAGTAGTTCAATATAAATAGCTCCCTTCCAAGGATGAAAAGGGAGAGGACACCAACACTAAATACTTCACGGGAAAGGAGAAGAGAAAAACCATACCCATATCTTTCCTTCAACATATTCTAAAAAGGGAAAAGAGATTTGTTCTTAGAAATCTTAGTTAGGTGATCATTGATAGTGTGATCATCTCGAAACCATTCCGCCGGAGCCCAAACAATTTTGTCTCTTGTCGAAAAGTGCCTCCTGCGTTCATCCAAAACCAACTATCGTCTTCATTCCGGTAGAAACGCGTCAGATCCGTACTTGACGTGGCAGAGTGGGTTCGGTACTGTTGAAGTCATTTTTTGGGGTCAACAAATTGACGCCGTCTGCGGGAAATCCGACATATAACCACGAGAACACATGGAGGAAAGCCAGTTGGAAACAAGGAGTCTAGCAAAGTAGAGAGGAGTTTTTCTGGTCCTTGAAAAAAGAACTACCAGAGAACTAAACGCCGTTGAAAGCTAAGATATTACTTCCCTCACAAAGTTATGAGATGAGTTCTACTGATGAGAATGCCACCAGAAGGACGAGGGAACGCCTTGAAGGGGAACATTCACACACGAACCCAGAACCTCGCATTAGGCATCCTCTGCGAAGACGAGGAAGGTCCAGGGGAGGAAGGGTCGCAGCCCGACTTACTAGGGAAATGGTTACCATGGCCGCCAACGTGAGGAATATTACCCAGCAAAATTTAGCCATGCATGAGATGCTAAGGAACTTACAAGAACAAGGAGCATACCAGGTTCCACCATACACCGCTCCAGAAGACGTCTTTTCAGACATGGTGGGATATTACCAAGAGGAAGATGAAGTCCAAAGCCAAATGGCTATCCATTATTATGATGGGACAGAAGCTCCCCAATAAAGGATGGCTGGAGTGGATTCCTCTTCCCATTATGCCACGGACGAACCACGAGAAGACCCGTTTGTATTTTCTCAGGGTCATGAACGATACGATGTGTGTCAAAGTTCGGTAAGTGTCTCTGACAGAATAGGCCCCGAGGCGCCTAGAAATAGTCGAGCTTATTTACCCCAAGTGCCTAGAAATAGGCCAGCCTATCCACCTCCCCTAGATCCTAGAAATAGGACGCGAAAACCTGACTTAGGTGAAGATTGGACTAAGTATCAAGAAGAACCTGTGACTCGACCCCCTAAGAATAGGCGTGAAAGACGGAAGCAGGATAGAAATAGGGAAGGACCCTCCAGAAGCCTTCCTCCAGTAGAGGATAAGAACCCTAAGGCACCTCAAAGGTCCTGCGACTTGGTTGATGATGATGAATAATCACCTTTTTCCGAGGCCATTCGGAATGCTCCCATGCTAAACCACTTCACACTCCCAAAAATTCCAAAGTATGATGGGAGAGGTGATCCGGCGAAGCACATAAACAGCTACAAAAACACATGAATATGAAGGGCGCCACACCGGCGATGAAGTGCAGGGCTTTCCACTTACCCCTAAGTGGAGGCGCCGAGGTCTGGTACGCCAGACTAACTGAAGGGAGCATCAAAAGCTGGCCCGACCTCAAAAAGACCTTTCTAAAACGCTTCGCAACCAGCAAAGAAGGGGAGAGACCCATCCAGAGGCTACAAGACATGAGGCAACAGCAGGGTGAGTCTTTGAAGAGTTTTATCTCTCGTTTCATCGATGAGATGACGTATTGTGTGCAAGTCACTGATAAAGAAGCCCTGACCGCCCTAAGAGGAGGATTGGATATGAACTCGCTCTTTTGGAGAGATGTCCAAAACAAAGATCATGCCACCTACGATGTCCTGTTAGAAATGATAAGACGAGAAATTCTCAACGAGGAGTTAAAGGATCACAGGAACAGAGCTAGCCAAGGCTTACCCCCACCACAAATGCGGCGAGGATAAGGACCTACTTCCCACCTGAAGGATAATCAGGCCCCGATGAACCATGAGCAAGAGCTGGCCACAGCAACACTCAATGCAGTGCCCACCTTGGCCTATGAGGAAATCAGCCTAAGGTATGAGCCTCACCAACGACAGTCCTACCCAAAGAACCCTAACAGAGGACAAGGTAGGAGACAAAACACAGAACCCCCTACTCCCAACTACTGCTCCCACCACCAGTCTCATGGGCATCACACCGAAGATTGTTGGGATGTTGTAAGGCTCTCCCATGTTCAAAATCATACCAGGGACAGACGATCATCAAGGAACGTTCCGTACAAATGGAACCAACAGTCTCGGAATAATAATCAGCACCGAAACACCCCCCTAGGGAAAGGAAAAATGATATGGAAAAACCCAGGAAAGATCGGAGGCAGAGGCGAAGTCCCCCAAATGGTGGGCATGAACCCATATGGGAAATTGACACGATAATTGGAGGACCGCACGTAGGTGGAGATTCAAGGAACTCCCAAAAGAACTATACAAGGGAGGCAAGTAAACCAGCCACGACTAGCTACATAGTAAATCAATCCACCAGTGGAAGGACTCGGCTTCCAATAACTTTCACACAAGAAGATACGGTGGGAGTACATTATCCACAGGGAGGCAAGTGAACCGGCCTTGACTAGTTACATAGTGAATCAGTCGACCAATGGGAGGGCCCCACACCCAATAACCTTCACACAAGAAGATACACTGGGAGTACATCATCCACACTGTGACGCCTTAGTAATAAGAGCAGTAGTGGCCCGCAATGGCCTGAAATGAATGTTAGTGGATAATGGAAGCTCAGTCAATATCTTATTCGAAGCCACCTTTGATAAAATGAAAGCCGATCACGAGCTGGCCCCAGCACACACCCCTTTGTACGGGTTCACAGGAGACAGCATCATCCCTAGAGGAAAAGTCACTCTAGCCATGGAGATAGGAACATAACCTCTACTCGCTCATCATTTCGCGGAGTTTTTGATAGCAGATAATCGATCCTCCTACCACGGGGTACTCGGAAGACCTGCGCTAAAAGAAATGTGGGCAGTCACCTCCATTCATCACCTATGTATGGAATTCCCAACGGAACATGGCTTCGCCACTGTCTGAGGTGACCAACGAGGAGCAAGGGAATGTTACTCCAATGCCTTGAGAAAGGCAGGGCCTAGAAGTTTCAACGTCATATTTGCCGATGCAGATATGGACGACCCCCTGAAGAAGAAACGACCCCTGGACAAGGGGAAGATATCATAATGGGCGAAGCCTCCGAGGAGGGAGATGCTTATGGAACCATCTAGAACCTAGGAGGAAAAACAGTAATCAGAGAGGTAATCAGCCTGGAGGAGCTGGACCCACGTATCATTGATTGCGAGCCTCAAACAGCTCCAATGGAGGAATTGGAGACCTTCCCAGTGGACCCAATGGACCACAATAGGTACCTACAAGTAGGGAATAACCTACCACCGGAAATGAAGGAGAAACTGAAAAAATTCTTGCTGCAAAACCTCGATGTTTTCGCCTAGAGGCACGGGGACATGATAAGCATTGATCCAAGAGTCAGTTGCCATCGGCTAAACATCAACTCACAAGCCGTTGCTCATAGGTAAAAAATGAGAGCTCTCAACCCAGAAAGGTACGAGGCCCTCAAAGACGAGGTCAGGAAACTGATTGACAATGGCTTTATAAGGGAATCAACATACCCTAAATGGGTCTCAAACCCAGTATTGGTAAAAAAGCACAATGGTAAATGGAGGGTATGTATAGATTTCTCGAATTTAAATCAAGCATGTCCCAAGGACAGTTTCTGTAACGACTCGGGTCCCACTTAACGGGCTGTCCTGACCGCTAGATCGACGACGTACTGTCCCCACTGTACCAACATGGGTCTTTTTCAACATGCTTTATCCTCACTCGCATGCTCCCCGAGAAAACTTCCCAGCAGGTCACCCATCATGGAATTGCTCCAAGTCAAGC
>CAIGRO010122700.1:0-15913 GCA_903798355.1 Fraxinus baroniana
TACGGCGAAACCGGCGGTTTAAAACTGGACCAAACCGTTAGGTTTAGGTTTGAGTTTTTTTCAAACCGTTCAAAATGGTTTGGTTTAGGTTTGAGTTTTTCTCAAACCGGTTTAAACGGTTTGGTTTGAAAATTTGTAAAAAATCGCAAAAATGGGACCGCTTACACCCCTAGCTTAAATAGAATTTTAGTAGGTAAAAGTTTGTTCACTGTAAATTTTCCCTGTATTTCCAGAAGTAAATTTTGGTCATGTACTTGATATTCATGATAGAGATATGAAATCAAGAATTAAAATTGACAACTGTCTACTTCTTCTCGTCTTTGTGTAAACATATACATATGATTGATTAGATTGTAAAACAATTGAAACAACCAATCTCTAAGCAGATAATACCAGTTTCGTTCAAGAATGATCTTGAGGTAGCATTCCTGATATGCAAAATACAATAGTGGGAACCTCCTCACGCCAGGTCCAGTAGGAGATTGGCATTTCAAACATCTGAATTCTGTTAAAAATCATTTGGGATGTAAGCCGCAGCTCTTCCAACGTATTGGTGTAGACTGCTGCTTTTATTCCTTGTTGAATATGCCGAATATTGATTTGATAGCGTTGATAGCGTTTTCATTGATAAACGATTCGTCAAACTTCTTCATAAGAGGTTCGAAATCCTCAGATGCCCTTATGTTGGCAAGGTCAGGATCTGTCCTGATTCTCTGTCAAAATGGCATCACACAAAAGAGTTTTTGATAACTAGTCTAATCATAATAAGTGATGGTTTTAATCCTTGTTAATTTACCTTAAAATCTTCAAATCCGCCTTTCAGAGCATCCTCTAAGGCGGACAGGCCAGCTTGTATCTGGAATAAGTTATAAAAGCAGTTGACATATTTACAGAAGAAAATGAGAAAAGGGCAGATAATTGCTCAATAAATACACACTCACATCACATGCCTACTGAAACTATGTTAACTACAATAACAATGAAATGGCATGCCATGCACTATTCTTAGATAGAAGGACCTTTCATTGTCCTTGGTATATATCGTGACGAGTGCTAACTCAATTGGAACCAGTAAAATGCTCAATTCATAATTGGTTTGAACTATTGTCTACCTGATTAAGCTTCGAATAACAGCATGCTACGTTGTAACTTGCCACAGATGCTTCATTTGGCTCTGGTTTTGATCCCAAAACTGACTCAAATTTCTCCAGTGCCTCTTCGTACTTGGCATTCCTTCACCAATTATTACAAGAAAACAATGTGACCAAGTTATTTTCAAATTAAGAGGTCAAATTTGATGTAGCATTAACAAATGACATTATACAAACTCAATAGTTGGTGTGGCACAGAGAGAATGAGGCTTTTTGAGAATATCCTAGGACAGATGCAAAGCAACAACGAAAAACTAAGCCTTATTTTCGATAAATTTATAGTCAGCTACATGAATCTTTCTTTTCCCACTGTTTGTTGCTTTAGATATCCCAGCTAGATCTATTTGGGGATCTAAAGCGACTATATCATAAACAATTATCACAGGCCAAGCTAATTTTGGATGCCCAAACTAAGTATGATTATTAGTGTAACCCAAAATTCAAGCACTTAAACTATTAAAGCTCAAATTCACAATATAGAAGGTTCAAAAGGGAGGTTTTTCAACCACCCCCAGGCTCGACCATCACTTGAGTGCATCAAGTCATCACTGTTAAGGGATATAATCCCACATCGAATAAAGATGAAAATATAGATCAATTTATAAGGGTCTCCTCTTAAAAAGGTTGGTCTTTTAAGATGGAACCCCAGATCTTAACATGGTATCAAAGTCCATTAAGTTCCAACGTGCAATTCGATCCGATTAATACTCAAAAAAAATTGAACACACAGATTTCAAGATTGCTCTGCTCAAATGAGCCACCGTCTTGCGGGGACATGTTAAGGGATATAACCTCACATCGAATAAAAATGAAAATATAGATCAATTTATAAGGATTTGGATTACCACTCTTAATAAGGATGACCTTTTAAGATGGAATCACAAATGTTAACAATCACAGCGTGTTGAAATCGTGAAAGAAAGAGGAGGAGTCATAGCATAGGTTGTAAAATTAAATGAGATATTCAACAATAATAGAAAATGAAAAAAGTTGTGCAATGCAATCAAGATGAAATGTGGGGTTTAACTTGTAAAGCTGCAATCCTTCTCGAAGGTCTTTCTCTCTCTGCTGTTTCTGCTCTTTTTTCCTAAGGTAATTTTGCATCTGCAATCAGTTACAGGTTTAATATTACAATCTGGATGAGTAAAGATGTTTGGTAATATAAGAAAAATGAATCAAAATCGAGATAACTCACTTGAATTTCCCTGACTCTGTTACTGATAACTCCAGAGTTCCTCTCATTTCTGATAATTTCCTTTTCAGTCAACTCGCCACCAGTATCCACCTTTCCTGGTAAGCGAAAACCATGCTACTAAGGATAAAAACATTATGCAAGCCTTCATTTCACCAACATTTACATTTATGGGAAATGTGAATGTCAAATTCAAATGAAAACAAGACTCCGTTTCATATCACATTTGAAGCAGCAAAATACCATTTCCATTTCATAAGCTTTCTCCTAATTGAAGAATTGCAATTAATTGTAAATACGAGCAATAGCATGCTTCAATCGGCCTTGGAAACGGTAACTAACATAAATTAATTACCGTATCTCTTCTGCATTTTCATGAGTAGTGGACCAATTCTTTGACGAATGGTATACATGGTTCTCCCATATTCAGCTGCGGGCCATATTTCCTCCCCAAAAACTGCACTGAATTAATAAATTTGTTTCATTGCTTAATTTATCACATTTCATTTGGTTTAATTTCTAAAGCAGAGACTATTACAAGATTCATTAGATCCGTTAAAAAAAAGGGTGTATAAATCTGCAGAAATGAATCAGAAATTACCTTGTGGCGAGCACTTTATCCCCAACAGTGAACTTCCCAGTTTGATCAGCTGAACCACCAGGTGCAATGGCATCAATGTAAGTCCCACCATCTCTACCCTTGGTAAATCTCAATCCGTAGGGCTGCACAATTTCAACCTCATACTCTTCATATTTTTCCTCTTCTGATTCTGAGGTCTCCTCGGTCTCAGTTTCAGAAGCTTTAACAATCAAACAGCTGGAACTACTAGTAATGCTAATCAATGGATGAAAAATAACATTGTTCTTCTGATTGATCTTCAGTAAAGAACATAAAGCTAATGGGGTGTGCTTAGCCATGGCATTGGCTCTAGTATTTCCATTTCTGAGCGAAGATAAAGATGAAGAACATAGAGAAGCCACGGCCGACATAGTTAGTTAACTGTGAATCAATCAATTGTAGCTCTGTCGACCACGGATTTGAAGAAATGAATGATTAATTGAGCATCATGCAGATTTCTGGTGTTGCAATTCCAAAGAGATTACAGGGCGAAGAGTGACTAGTGGTTCTAATAAGCCCTTTAATTTTATGCTTCCACGTGGCATCTTGGAAATCGCATTGTGGATTTGGCAAATTCAGAATCAGAATATTATTGCTCTCTATGTAATTATGCTCTGATTAAAATCGATTTTTTTTATAAAAATTAATGAATTATGTGATTAAAAAATTATAAATCTCATCTAATTAAAATTAATCATTAACTTTCATTTAAATAAAATTTAGATTTTAATTCTTATCAAATAAAATATTGCCCATAATCCATAACTTTTTCCTATAATTTTTAATTACAGATTGTTAAAAAAATCACTTTTCACAAAATTATTTCTTAAAAAAACAACACCAAACAAGGACTAAACATGTTGAGTTTACAAGTTTGACGTCACTTAAATTATAGCTTAAGTTGATTAAACATACTTTTATTTGCACACTTCGTGAAATCTATTAACTTATAAGCACCTAAAAACACTCACAAGCAAGCAAGATGTTTTTCAACTTAAATTAGCGCCCTAAAATCTGAAGTGCAACATGTTCTAGCAAGCCACACATTTGAAGTTGATGAAATATATGGTTGAAAATTTAGTAAAGGTTATAGATCCCATAAAATGTGTGTTTAAAATTGAAATATGATTGATTAGCAAAATTGTAACAAATGAACTCTATGTTAAAATTGTTATATCATAAATATTGTCCATTTTAAAAGAACATTAGTCCATCATACCACTTAATTTAGCCTCCATTTGGCTCCCATTATTTAGTATTATAATTTTTAGAATTGTTTTTTTTTTTTTTTTGGACAATGAGTAGTTGAAAAAGAAGGAAAAAATTTTAATTTACTTGTAATATTTTATTGAAGAATGTGTGTTTAAAAAGAGAAAAAAATGTATTATAATTTTAATAAGGGCCAAACGGTAGCTTAATTGTTAGCAATAATGATTTTAGTTGTGCTTGATGCTTAGTGGTAGCACTATGCTCGGCTTATCTACCCACGAGCTCAGCTCGTCAAAGTGACGAGTAGAGCTCAAACTCCTTCAAGCACGAGCCAAGCCTGAGCTTGTGAACTTTGGCCCACAATCCGAGCCTTGTTGGGCTCATAAAATGAACCTCCCATTCAAGACAAGTTCAAGCCGTTCATGGACCGAGCTTTGATGAGCCAAGCCGACTGGCTACTCGGCCCTTTCGCTACCCCTATAATGATGCTTCCTTCCAATTGCATAGTTTTTTCTATTTTTCCTTTCTTGTTCTTTTTTAGAAAAATTAGGGCTGGTCTCTACAATGTTTGAGGTTACATGATTTTGATTCCTTAACTTTCAAACTTGGTTCTCAATCTATTTGAATTTAAGAATTTTGGTTTAAAGTTTAATCATTAAAATTGCAAGCGAAAAATTGAACTTTAAGCCCCTGTTTGAACCACATTAAAATTCTCATTCTTATTTTTCTACTCATTTTTAACCACACATTCTTTAATAAAATAATATTTTTCATCACATCAATAATCGTTCCTTCTTTTTTCAACCATACATTATCCATCAATCTGCTAGCTCAAACACACCCTAAGTAATTTGATGACAATTTTATTCTTCAATTTTAAGTAGTGTGAAAATTTCATGCAATTTTAACGTTTACACTAACAATTTTCATAATGATATAAGTGACATTCACTCGTAATCTTACTTTTGAAGATTACATAAATATATATTTTTTAATTTATGAGGTCAACTAACGATTTTTGAGGTCAAGCTGACGAAACCCATCATTTTGGACTTGAACCGATAATTTTTTAAATATTTGATATTTGATATCTACAACGACATGAAAGAAAGATTTGAATAAGGCGTAGTGAAATGAAAGGCTTAATACATTGACTACAATTCTTCCTAAATAAAACATTTGGCTTTTAAAAGTTTTACAACTTTTACATCATGTGCATGTCACATAAACTTTTTATGCGTAAATATACGATTTAAGCGTACGATGCGCATTGCACTAAACAACTCGCTCCTTCTCCATGTAAAATTGATTCCTGCAAAGATTCAATTACTAAAATTCAAGGCATCTTATTACTTTCAACAAAATCAAATTGCCATTTTCAGCTCCTCCACCTTCTAGTTTCCGTTGCAGTTCTGTATGGAGAGGATCCTCCGTACTAACAGTTACAATTGCGACAAACACAATCTACAACAGGGTCAAGAGGTCACACTCGCCCAAAAACCATGTAATTCCTCAGAAAAATTGCAACTCAAGATCGAATAAGGTTACATTATTCATGTAATCACAATTACATGTTGAATTGCAAACCGGAAGTAAGCCGAATCCAATCAAGCAAATCTTGGTGGATTTCTCTCCTAACCACCAAGTAGCTAATTTTATAAAACTAAGTTCCTGCAAGCAACTTGAACTGTAGTACGTTGACAACATATATATGTTAAATGCAGATCAATTCGGAACTTGGACATCCACCAGATCATATCCCAGTTTGCTTAGTAACCGTACCCTGACAAGATCACAAAGTACTTCAGTACTGCTAAAATGGAGAAAAGGAAACTGCAGTCGAGAGGATTCAAAAAGTATAGAGGTATAACGAGTAAATAAACCTGAACTGTCCATTGGGTTCCCAGCAGGAACTGGTTCAGGCTCCTTGATCTCAACAACCACACAGTCGGACATCAAGAATGTCTTGGCCACGGAGGCTGCATGTTCTAAGCAACATCTGACCACCTACACACAACATAGACAATGCTAAATCTCTAGAAACCATGTACGGAATAATGAACAAAACATCATCCCATGTTCATTTTAGACCTGCGATATAAAAAATGTGCGAGTTCCCTTTTTTAATATTTCTAGTAGTTATTACAGGCAATACAGGATTTATCGAACCAACATAACAAATCACACTAGAGGAACACAATGCACCAGTAATCCCTTTTTTTTCTTTTCATCACATCCTAGCCAGAAAAGGCATCACGATAACTGACTGT
Organism: Fraxinus baroniana; assembly: GCA_903798355.1. NCBI lineage: Eukaryota > Viridiplantae > Streptophyta > Magnoliopsida > Lamiales > Oleaceae > Fraxinus > Fraxinus baroniana. Next base: position 6,442 of record CAIGRO010122700.1, read on the forward strand.
CCTCAAGGTGGATACTCACCCAACTTCATATTCTAAATTCTAGAAAACACTCCAACTACCCAAGTGCCCAAACATGAACAAGAAAAGGAAAAACAATCAAGGAAAGGAAATAACATCCCTACACCTCTTACTTATATAGGCACAAAATAAAGATAAAAAACTCCGAAATCATATTTTAGAGCCTAACAACATTATTTATCCGCAGTAACTATTCACAACATATCACCTTGGTTGGATCAATTATCCCAGCAGACATTAAATCTTCATACTCTCCGGTGGCAGCATTGTATCCATATCTTGGATCATCACTAGAGAGCACCTGAACGGACAATAATTAAACAGAATGTCATATTAGTCATAAAACTCGACCACATTAAATCATGACAATATATGCAATACAAACAAACACGCAACACATTTATAACCACTAATGCACAGAAAAAACTCAATTTTTAGGTTTCTCGATCAGCAAATGTAATCGTGAATGCCCAATAATTCATATACCTTCTCACTTACGACACTTCCATTGACACCAGCATTTTTGGCAATCAACTTCAGAGGGTAACTCAAAGCTCTTTCGACAATATCTGCTCCAACCTGCATTTTAGTGGCATTTTGAGTTATCAGCATATAACATCTTTGAGAATCTTCAAAGCATATCAGGGACTTTCTCCTACAAAATTTGCAATGTTAACCACCATCAACTTGCAATAAGACACTTCTTTTAAGTATACCCTAAATTTGAATATGGCTAATTCAAAATCATGCACCCGTATTTTTTTACCTTCTCTTCATCGTTTTCTAGGGTTTCCTTAATGGCATCAACCTTGGATGCCAGTCTCAGCAAAGTACATCCACCTCCAACAACAATTCCCTCTTCAACAGCTGCCTGTAAGCCATGCATAATCAAATATTTTAAAGATACGTATTCTACCAGCAGAATCATAGAATAAAACTTTCTAGTAAATTGAACCATATATCTCCACCAACAGCTTACCTTCGTTGCATTAAGAGCATCTTCTACTCTAAGTTTCTTCTCTTTTAGCTCTGTTTCAGTTTGAGCTCCAACCTTCGAGTTGGAAATTTTTAATCAGCAATGCCATAATTTACTTTTCAGAGAAATGAAAATTGCAAACTTCACTTTACTCAAAAAGTTACCTGGATCACAGCTACACCTCCCGATAATTTTGCAATTCTTTCATTCAGTTTTTCCTTTTCATAATCTTGCTCTGCAACCTGCTTGAACAATAATAGGTCAGGGACAAACACAAACAGTGAACCATGTCAATACAATAACGCAGATCAAAGGATAAACAAACGCACCTCAATAAGGTTTCTTATCTGTGCAACACGCTTATTTACAGCTTCCTGAGTGCTTCCATCACCAACAATTGTTGTAGCGTCCTTGGTCAACACCACCTTTGCAGCAGTGCCCAGAACTTCTTTGTCAGCCTTGTCTAAGGTAAGCCCAACTTCTTCCCTAATAACAGTAGCTACATGCCAAGGAAAGAAAATAAATTAACTCGAAGTATAAATAGCTAGAATAATTAGGCCAAACAAGTTGGCAGGAAAGAATAAATGCACGTGCACAAGCACTGATAGCATCAAAGGAATAGCCAATGAGAATCAGAAAAAAAACAAAAAAAAAAAAGGAAATTAATAAATTACCTCCAGTTAGAATTGCAATGTCGTCGAGATACTGACTCTTCCTTTCACCAAAACCAGGAGCTTTGAGAGCAGCAATTTTCAAAGTTCCCCTAAGCTTGTTGACCACCAAAGTTGCCAGAGCTTCTTGCTCAATATCTTCAGCAATTATCAAGACAGGATACCCACCTCTAATAGCATCTTCCAATACGTTAATAAGATCCCTTGCGTTTGTTATTTTCTTGTCAACAAGTAGTAACTATGCAAACAAATCAAAAATTAGAAAACGGTATTAATTATTCCCAAAAGGAGAGAATAAGAATGCCTACCTTGCAGTTCTCAAACTCAACAGACATTTTCTCACTGTCGGTAACAAAGTAAGGAGAGATGTAGCCACGATCAAACTGCATTCCTTCCACAACATACATACTGTTTTCAGCACTTTTTCCCTCCTCAAGAGTCACAACACCCTTCCGGCCTACTTTGCTCATAGCTTCAGCAATCATGTTTCCTACTTCGTAGTTATTCCCAGCACTTACAGCAGCAACATCAGCCAGTTCACTATCTTCCACCTATATTTTGTCATTTGCGAAAAAACGCATGACATTTAGTAACTAAAGCAACAGAGCATCAAGGTATAAGCAAACACAACTCCAAAATAAAATTATGCCCGATATTTTCTTGGGAAACTATAAACTGACAAGGTACCTCTTTTGACATTAACTTGAGCTCGGACACTAAGGCTTTGGAGGTTTTCTCAATTCCTCTGGTAATAAGGACAGGATTTGCACCAGCTGCCACCACCTGACACTCGGAATTAGAAGTCTGATTAATTTCCCAAACCCATCAGAGGAGATTCAGCTGTATACCATTTGATAAACATACCTTAACACCTTCAGTAATGAGACCTTGTGCAAGAACAACAGATGTTGTCGTCCCATCCCCAGCCAAGTCATTAGTCTTCGCAGCAGCTTGCCTCACCAATTTAGCACCAATGTTCTCAACTGGATCCTCCAACTCAACCTGCTCAAGAATCATGAACAATGCGTTCTTATAAATGGAACCTGATACATCACAGGAGATGAAGATGGAACTAGCTAAGTGCTGGGACAATTTCACGTCGACGCGTGGTGTTTTTCAGAAAAAGGAATGACAAATGAATGACTTAGTAACCCAAATGAAGCAGCATGAATAATACACAGATTATCAGAACACCGCGTGTTGGATAATACAAAGTCAAAAAAATATCATTAAATGTGTAACAATGCAATGGTAGAAATATCTGTAACTAACTGTTATTGGGTAAACAGAATATTTAATTCAGCAAACTTCAAAAATATATCACCATTGGATAAAGAAGTGTTTGTGGCAAGTAGTTAGATACAAATTAAAATACCCACACATGCTTGTACTAGTAGCCCATCTAGCAACCACATGTATCCTACCAATGAAATTATTCAAAAGTTTCAAAAGTCAGTATACCTCTTTAGCCACTGTAACACCATCATTGACAATTTTTGGGGCACCATACTTGCTCTCTAGAACCACATTTCTGCCTTTAGGTCCAAGGGTGACACCAACTAAATCAGCAAGCTTGTTCACTCCAATCTTAAACAAGAGAAACCACGGTCAAAAACTTGCACCTCAAAGAGTGAAATTTGAAACATTACAGTAACATAAACACCAGGTTCACCGACTCACTTGCAATTTCTTAATAGCCGTTCCATCCTTGTTGAAATACAACTCCTTTGCAGCTGCTCTTATCTGGGGAGAGGAGGTTTTCTGGAGAACAATATTCTTTCTCCTTCCAAATGAACTTGAAGTTATGGAAGCCAGAGATGACAACTTGTTTGAAGAAGTTGCAAGTTTGTGATCCCGGCAGCTGGGAGCAGCCAAGGATCCAACTGAGGACGTGCCAGGAAAAGTTGATGCCATTTGGTCCTAAAACATAATACAAACAACAGATTTAGAAGCTTCTAAAGAGAATTCCAGGAATTAGGATAAAATTTTCGCAATGAAGGAAGAAAAGAACAGAAGATATAATGTATTCACTGCAACCAAGCAAAGACAGGAGAAAGAAGTTTTGTGACAAGGAATTTTTGTAAAAGGGCTTTCCAAATCTTTGCTGCTAAAATCCTCAAAATGATAACAATCCAAGATTTTTTAGAAGATTTGACTATATACATTAGTTTTCGAACTGAATATAAACTAAAGTTAACTTATTCAATTTCATAGAAACGGAGGTTTAAGTCGAGCTGGCGAAGTATTTCCAGCTTGCACCCTCGAGATTTGTCTCAAAAGATTGAGATATCAAACATAACAATTCACGAAAAGGACCCGACATTATAAACAAACACGGCGTTTCTCTTCATTATAACTAGAGACATCGCGTCCAATCAATATCGTATGCCCACAAACTTGAAATTACAAACAAAACCCAGAAGCCAAATTTCCGAAACACGCCGTGTTCAACATAAAAACAAAATTACTAAACATAAAAAGTGAATGAGAAATGCAATTACAGGAAACACATATAAAAAGAATCCAGATGTTATCCATTCATTTGACGACATTCTTTGAAAAAAAAATCTATTTAATGAATAAAGAAGTTTGATTAATAACTTACAATAAGAATTTGGTGTTTTGTTGGTGTAAATGAGAAGAAGGTGCAGGGATGAGAGGTTTTATCCAGAAGCTGAAACTGTGAAAGTTGAGATAATAGCTAGGGTTTACTGGGGTGTGAAACAATTTTTGTATTAGGAAGAGGGTTGGTGGGACTGGGCATACATATTATGGAATAACGGTCACCTTTACTCTTGAAGCTTCCACTTCATCACAGCCGTTGATCCGCCCTGCTCCATGATTGGTTCTGCTTGCCCCTGCACTCGAACGCTCTAGAATTTTTGTGTAATGCTCTTTCTCGAGGAATTTATCTCGTCATATTTTTTTATTTTTATTTTTGAATAATGATATTACGCCATTAAAATTATAATTCATCACACATTCTTTAGTAAAAAAATATCACGTATAAATCCAATTTTTTTTTTCATTTTTTAAACCACACATCCTTAAAAAAACACTATTCAAAAAATTATAATATAAAAAAATAACAAATAATGCGGCCAAACGAGGGTAAGATTAATGTTATCTAGTTCTAATGGGTTGCAACTTCAATCTAAGTAGCGCCAATGTGTTATTAAATGATAAGTGAAATTTCACATTTTATTTGACATATCATCTACCGTCATCTAAATTGATGTTACAATCACAACGGAGCTACGTAGCATTATTCATGATATTATAGATTGATTCACATAACTATCCTTTCTTCTCTCTTTTCCATGTCATCATCTCGTACATTGATCTATAACACATGATGTACAACTAGAATTACTCTATTCTCTTAGGAAATGTTTCTTTTCTTTTTTGGGAAAATATCATTTTTCTCTTTTAAATAATAAAATTTTATATAAACTTCCTTCAATCGAATAATTGTACATTTAATTTGATAACAATCAAATAATTTCGTCCAATTCTATCAATTGAATTAACGAAAATCAACGACATAATTATCAATAAATGATTGTCGTTTTAATTTAACTGAAGTTGTACTAATTTCCCTCCAGCAACAAATATTTACATATGATGATCATTATTTATATGCACGTCATCGACTCCATTCATGGGACTAAACGAAATTACTTTAATTAAATCAACTTAAAATGTAGATACATCATTGAATTTAAATTTTAGTCTAGTTCTTCAATTGAACAAAATTGAAATACAAATAACTGGTTCTGTGGTTCACATTAGGCTAAAGCATTATTGCGATTGAAATTTACTCTCCATTTTAGAAAACTCATGATGAAATCACTCTCTATTTTTTTATTTTAAAAGTTATTTTTAGAAGGAAAAAAAATTTGGGAGTCAAAGCAAGGAATTCTAAATTAAACCCTTGTTTGGCTCCATTTTTAAAATTCATTTTTCTTCACTCATTTTTAACTTCACATTTCATCATTTTTATTTTTTTTAATCAAAATCTACTAAAAATCAATTTTTTTAACAAAACAAATGGGCATAAATTACATCATCCAATTATCTTCTCAATTCATGATACTTGTGTATGTAAACATCAAAGACACTCCAGCGTCCACCATAAAGGCAAAACTACTACTTTTAGGTACACTCAACAAAACCAAATAATATATACAAGATCAAAAACAAATCCACCAAAGCCCAAATCTGAGAGTAACCCTGTTATTTTGAGTTTCACCAATACTAATTAACAATAGTGAAACTAGACTTCTGAGTTGTAACATGTTCAAAGGGATCCTGAAGAGGCTCTAAGGAATCTACAATGTCTCGCATTAGAGGCCTTGCTTTTGGATTACGATTTAAACAATGGTAAGCAAGCATGGCTGCTTTATGAACTCCTTTTACTGGATAATCATCTCCTAATCTTGGATCTACAATGTCAAGCAATTTCTTCTTTTCTTTAAGCAAGGGGAGAGCCCAATCTGTAAGATTCTGTTCTCGAGCTGGTCTCGATTTATCTAAAGATTTTCTCCCAGTCAGAAGTTCAAGTAGTACAACCCCAAAGCTGTACACGTCGCTTCTAGGAGTTAGATGGCCTGTATATGTGTAAATGCAATCAAGATATAAGAATTACTTAGGTCCAGACATGTATATCTAATATCAACATCAGATACTAACTGGCTATGCACATAAACTTGTCTATTAGAGTCGAATATGTACCTGTCATAATATATTCGGGTGCAGCATATCCATACGTCCCCATGATGCGAGTGGAAACATGGGATTCGTCCCCAACTGGTCCATCTTTTGCTAGGCCAAAATCAGAGAGTTTTACATTGTAGTCCTGTGTGTTGCACACATTGCCAATTATAATCATAAACTGGAGCCGCAAAATAAACTAAGATAATATAATGCAACTATTTGTCCAGTTGCTTTCAGGCATAGCCTCTCTCTGTAACTTAGCCTACCCAGAATGGTTGTACAACTGCCGTTCGTTAGATTATGACACAGGTGACTTCATGTTGCTGAAGGGTAATAAATAAGAAGGGATGTCTTTCATTGGAAATTCTACTGCACGAATCCGTATGTATATTTGAGTGACGAATTAGGGAGGGTTATCCGTAACTAACCATGTCTAATAAAATATTAGATGTCTTAAAATCACGGTAGATGACAGGTTTCTCAGCATCGTGCAAAAAAGCAAGCCCTTTTGCTGCACCAAAAGCTATCTTCATTCTGATAGACCATGGAAGAGGAAGCAACACTCCTGCACTAGCAAGCAATGAGTGAACTACATAAAACAAAAAGAAGATGATATCAACCCAAATTTTAATGCAAACTAAACACATTTCACCAAATAACAAGCTTTCTTCCTAGTCTCGAATGCAAAAAACTATGTTGCATATATGTAAGAATGAGTTGTGATTAAACAAAGGAAGAGCCATTACTCGCTATTAATTGACGACCTAAATAAATCTTGAATGGATAAGATGAAGATAAGTCACAGTGGCATATATGGTGGCAAATTTAAGGTTTCAAACTTGAAAAGTTCTGATCTGCATATCTTTACATCTGTCTTCCTTAAATAAGTAGAAATCAACATTTCAAAAAGGGAAACAATCCAACTTTTAAACCATTGATTGCTTACTTGAAAATAGATTGTTTTCCACACTGCCTCTGGCCATGTATTCGTATACTAGAACACGATGTTCATCTTCACAGCAATATCCAATCAATTTCACTAAATTTGGATGAGAAAGTTGCCCCAGAAAGATTACCTCGGCCTAAAAACGACAGGAAACTCATCAGAAATAACATGAAAATAAAAAAAAATTGAAGTAAAATGTAAAGCTTTTAATGCGGGCAAGCATAAATTTGAAAAATTACCAGCCATTCTCTATGGCCTTGATAACTATTGTCTCCATTGTGAACCTTAACAGCTACCGGGATTGGCTGAAGAAGCCCATCTTTTAAATCTTGGGAGATGTATCCTTTGTACACGCTTCCGAATCCTCCTCCACCCAACATGTAATCTTGTCTGAAGTTTTCAGTTATGATCTTAAGTTCATTGAATGAAAACACTGTTAAAGGATTGCTTGCCGAACTCTGGCGCAGGTGTTCTACTTCTTCGGGATTTAATGGTAGCTTACTGTCATCCTTTCTTGATTTTTCTGATGGACTTTGTTCCTTTGCGGACTCTAAACAAACTAGTAGCAAATTAATCTCTCGGGACTCAGAAGTGACAATATAATGAATTACATGATAAGCATAATAATTTTGTCTAAACTTATCCCTTGTTTGATTTTGAATTTTTGAGGAGTTATTTTGTGAAAAATGATATTTTTTTAAGAATGTATGGTTAAAAAGTGGGAAATGTTATGAGTTTATGTGCAAAATTATTTTATTGTGAGAATATATGGTTGAAAATGAATTCAAGAAAAAGTGATTCTGAAAAATTCAAAATGAAACAAGGGCTTAATCATTTTATGTTTGTGTGTAAAGAAATAAAAGAGAGAAGAATAATAGGAAGAACGGGAAGATTTTTATATTGAGGCAATCATGCAAGTATGAATAGAAAAGCAACTGGAACAAGATTTCACTCCTATAAAAGATGACCATGTAATGATCGGAAAGACAATATAATACAAAATGTTTTATTAAACTATGAAGAGAAATGGTTGGTGCTGTTAGAAAAGAACGTTGTGAAATAGAAAGTAAGAAATTCCCAAAAAAAAAAAATGAAGAAGGAAGAAGATAACATGAATTGAAATTTTATCTGATAAGGCGCGTCTTTTTAATTAAAAGAACATTAGTAGATTCATTAAAAGTCAAATCTTCAAATATTATATGTATTCTGCATTCTGACCCTCCAGTATTCTGCACATATATATGTAATCTAGCATTGTGCATTCTGGTTGTGCTAATTATATTTGCATGTACTAGTAGTATAGTACCATAGAAAACGTCAACATTAAATATTGTTAGAAATTATTTCCTAGAATAGTAAAGTAGTAAAGTAAATAAGTTCAGCCCTAATTTGTATCCTAATATAGTATTAGGTATTTGTGTATATACACCCAAGTTCCTATGAATAAACAAAAAGTATTACCTTAAGTTTTACATGGTATCAGAGCTAATTGACTTGTCATTCTAAGCCAGTCGATTTCTCCCTTGGGTCTCAGCTCGCGGTCGCACCACCAATCGACGCTAGGTCACTCCGATTCTTGTCGCGCTGCCAATCGAAGCTAGGGCTTCTGGAAACTTGTCCCTTTTAGGTGATTTTCGGCGATTTCTGCTCAGGCCACCTGCGCCACTCGCCGTCTTGGTTATTTCCGGCGATTTCTGCTCTAGTTGACCGCGCCAGTCACCGTTCGAACCTTGCCCGGAGCCGTTCGAGTTTTTCCCAGCTTGTAATAGCTGGAATCTGGTCCCTTGTATCTTTAAGAGCTGGAATTTGGTCCTTTTGTGCACTGTTCGAGCTTTGGCCAGAGCTTTGCACGAAGTTTCAGCACTTGTTTGGGTCAGCACTTAATTTGGTGTGGGACCTACTGTTGAACAGGTTCGGTTCTTCAATTATTTCAACTCTGTTGAGGTTCTTGCTTTAATATTTGATAAATGGAGGATAAAACTTCTGTTGTTGTGTCTGATGTGATTCCTATGATGTCAAAAATTACAAAACATAAACTTAATAAATATAATTATTTAGATTAGAGTAAAACTGTTAGATTATATTTACGGAGTATTGCTATGGATAATCACTTAACTGAGGAACAACCTAGTGATGGTTCGAAAA
>CAIGRO010122725.1:0-29272 GCA_903798355.1 Fraxinus baroniana
TGATGGATTTAGTAAGACGCCTAGATGAAGGTCTGGTTAAGTGTGCCAGTTCAAAGGTTTGTCATAGTTCAATCTTTGTTTACAACATGCGTAACATATGCATTATGGTATTTGACTTGAGATTAAACTTTCAATATGATTTCCATTCTTTCCTATAATCACAGATTAGGAAATCTGCTGGCTTGTTATAAAGTATCTTGGAAAGATTCTTATACTGGTGAAATAAATAATTGCCAACTGTGTAAATATTATAATCTTATCTTTTATGTCTTGTGTTATAGGAGGAGTATCTGAATCTGTCAACCTTGGAAAGTCGTCTGCAGTTTCTAATTAAAGGATCACCCATGAGTAATCAAAACCAGCAATTTTCACATGCTAATACTTCTGCTTCCATTGGAACAATGATTTCAACTCCTGGATTGATGCAACCTGGGAATTCAAGCCTTATAGGAACATCGTCTGTTGATAGTTCAGTTATTGCCAACAATACTTCTAATATTCCATCATCCAATGTCAATTCTGGAGGCTTCAAGTTCATGTCTACTGGAAATGGGTCCTCTGGGAGCGTGCATGGTTGTTCTTTTAGTTCCTCTGATGGTACTTACAAATCTTGTGATCTATCGAAATGAGAAGCTATTAATTTGTCCTTTCCTTACTGTTTCACTGAATATTTACAACAGGGGATGTTGATCCAATTTTTATCAAATGAGGGTTAGTATTCTTGTACTTATTCTGATATTATTGCTTGTAAAATATGGAGTGTTTGTTGCTATATGCTAACTTGATATTATTTTTTGTCCTTTTGTTTATATATTGAATTTTAAACAAATATAAATGTAATTTAACATTTAACATTATTAGTTCTTGTTTTATATATATAACTATAATGTCGATAGGTAAACTGCGGATTAAAATCGAACCAAATCGCAAATAATGATTTTGTTTGGTTTGAAAAAATTTCAAACCGCATGAAATTGTTTGAATTGAAAATATAACACAAACCGTTCAAATCAAATCGTGTATACCCCTATTCTGTTTGACAAAGCTTTTAAAAAGTTTTAATAAATTTTGATGAAAATTTGATAAAGTACATTGATAAAAATTGTGAATATCATGAAATGCGCGGTTAAAATTGGAATTCGACTAATTGAAAATCCACACACAATGAAAACAAAATATAGTATCTTATTTAGTATTGAAATGAACATATAATACATATTTGATTGTGGAAGAGCTTTAGTAAATCTAATATTGCAAACAATATTACATATGTGATTTGTACTTAATAACTTCAAAGAAACGAATAAAAATAAAAATTTTGTTTAAAAAAAACATACTCATGCATCATGAATGCGAATAATAATGATTTTTTTTCTTTTCTTAAAACAGCATGAAAATACAAACATAATACAAATGCGAGCATGCGCATTTACCATCTCAAATGCCCAATAACATGTCATCTCTTTAATCTCAAAGTGATTGGGTACGAGGTTAATAAATTTAAATAGTATTGCAATTTGTGGTTAAAAATTATCAATTTTTTTTTTTTAATTTACGTGTACAATATTTTACTGTGTGAATATTTGATTGAAAATGAGTACGTTAAAAAAAGAGTCAATGAAGTGGCAAATATGAGCTAAATTGAAATATGTTCAATACTTTTTAATGCTCAATTTGCTGAATCTCAAAGGCCTCAATTGATAAATTATTAATTCTATGAGGGTCAAATTGAAAATGATTGTCATACTGAGAGGTAGTCAAAAAAGGGGAAAAAATGTACTTCAATAAAATACCCATTTCTAAATCGGTCCTTCTCTTCTCCGAATCGTCGCTCTTCGCCGAGACCTCTATTCGCCGATGAAGCTTTAACATCAGCTCAAGCTCAAAGCTCGATTCTATTGGATTTTTTTTTATTTATTTTCTTTTCTCTTTGGATTGGCTTCTGTTTATTCCACTTTCAGTTTTGGCCGTATTTATAATTTTGGTAAGTCACTGGGTTTAAAAATTTTATTTTTAATTCATTACTAATTTCAATCAGTTTTGCACCCAATTCAAAAATCCAGCGTGCATTTAATCATAATTCATGGTTTCCCCCAATTTGGATAGAAACCTAACATTGTCAAATTCCTTTGATGCCACCGTAATTTAAACTCGATGAATATCTGCTGTTGTTTTCATACTGACCCAGTTGTCTTCCACGTGTAATTGCATGCTACGGAAATTAAATACTTCAATATATTTGATTTTCCTATTTTCTATAATTGGTGCTAAGAAGTGGATTGGAATTAAATGAGAACATTGCATCCTTCCATACTCTTCCAATTTTGTAATCCTTAATTGCATTGTAAATTGGATGAAAGTTTGGTAAAATGGTAATTTTGATTATAATCTTCTGGAGGCTTAAAAATAAAAAGATAGATTGCCTCTAGATTTTATGGCCATTTGCATTTAACTCTTGATTTCATCATTAATGTGCTTTTTACTGTGAAATTTGTTATGTGGCAAATGATTAGATTGAATCCTCTTTTTTTTGAGCTGTGTGCACGATTCTTTAGCAATAGACATCTATACTTGTAGTGTTATAATTTTTACTATCAATGGATTCAAATGTTTTTTGCCTGAAATCTTGTTAACAGCTTGAATTTCTGAAGCCACTATGAATCGCAAATCCGTTCTATAGCCATATGATCCAACCATTGGTTATGTAATGCATAGCTGGAAATCTTCAAGTCGAATTTATGGTCCTGTGAAATTTATGTGCTTTCAGGGTATATTTTCAGCAAGTTTAAATGTTTCTTTTTGATAAATTATATGATTTTTTTAGTAAAAGAAAAATATATTCCTACCATAAAAAATCAGAATAAAATATGGAGATGAACGGAAAAAGATTGTTACCTAAGGGAAAGAGGTATAAAAGAAGTTGCATTTAGTTTTCTTCCTCCTGTGTGCATTAGAAGCCCACCTATTATCTTCTGATTCCAAACCACCTTTACCGTACACAAGGTACTTCACAGAAACCTTTGGTCTCCCGCTTCCTTTAAAAGCTTTAGCAAAGGAAAAAAGTGCTGCTTTGGTAAAACGCATGACCTAAGCCATTTATGAAGAGTGAATGAAGGTGCTGACTCTTGCACACAACATTATATGAATAATGGGTTGTGCTTTCCCCATTTTCCTTGCACAGAAGAAGAGAACTACAGAATGAAGCTTTCTTCTCCTCCGTAAGAGCATGTGTTGGTGGGCTTATTTGATGTGATTTATGCTCTCTCCTGCTTATAAGAACCAAATAAGGAGGCTGTAACCTGTTTGATGTGATTTATGTTCATTAAGCACATATCATATGTTTTACCCAGTAAAGACAAGTATTTCCAACTATAATTGGATTGACTGATTTTGTGACTTCTGTCAAGGACTTCCATTGTGTTATGAAACAGTAATTCCCCTACTTCAGCTGATTCATTGGCGGCTTTCTTAACTCATTATTCTCAGTTTATCGAGTTTAAATTGTTATTTTCTTGTGGAATATTCAATTTGATTTTATGCAATATTAAAGAAGTGATAAAAACCTTAGAGAAACATTTGGAATAGCATATGAACAGTACTTCTGAAACCAGGGAACAAGTCTGATTAGTGATGAAATCATCTTTTGTTCTTAAAGGAGCAAAAAATGCAAGCATCTTGCAGAAAATACACATTGACCTTTCAAATGGACTAGGATATGGGGACAGTAAAATGTAGCGCACTGTGCGTATAAACAACGTGAACAGGAGAGCTTGTCCCAAATTTTCCAATCTAGCAGCACTAGCTATTTGATTTAGAAATTTTATGAGATTATCTTTTCTGAATGCTCGTTCATTGGGTTATGACCCATCTTTTCCCATTGCAGGTACCCTTGTCGGACAATATGGGCGGCATTACTTACGGAACATGACTGATTAGGGATGCATTATTCCAATTGGCATATTATGTTGTTTATCTAAATGTTGGAACTCTGGTTATTTGTGTTATGAAGGACAAATTCATTAGCCTAGTCAAAGTTGAATATGAATTTACCCACGCACCACCTTTCAGGGCAGATCTCAGGACAGGCACTGAACCAAGCTGGTACTTCAGTGCCTGGACTGGCACAGCAAAATGGGAATTCTCTACCTGGCCAGATGCAAAATCCTAGCATCCATCGCGGTGTCCCATGTATGGATCCTGAATTTGCAAAAGAACGCAGATATATGGCTGAAAAAATGTAAACTTCTGTTGTTTATGTCATTTATAGATACCTTTTTCTTGCTGTTATTCGATCTATTTATCTGATTGAATTGGATCATATGCATGACGGGGTTAACGAAGCAGATAATAACTTTATAGCATCAGCTTGGCCAAAAGTCTTTGTAGTGATACTTGTAGTTCTGGGTCTACTTCCATAATTGTTTCATGTCAGGTTTTTTTTTTTCCTCCCTCCCCCCTTCCCAACAAAAGGAGACTCAAACCCAGGTCCATGACCTGGTAAGGTTTCACTCTTACCACGTGATCTAGTCTTTGGTCCTGGTTTCGTATGTCAAATGTTTTACCTAGGAACATTAAAAAAATGGAACGTGGATTTCATGTTCTGCTGCTGAATATTCTATATGCTAACCAAACTTCAACTCATATCATTATTATTGGCAAGTTCCTTGATTTTTGTTCCACAAATCCCCCTCCTTCCCCGAGGAATTGTGTTCTATAATAAATTGTAGTAGGATGGTGGTTCTCTATGTTTCTGTGTGTTAAGAATTTAAAATGAAACAATGATAAAATGACAACTTTTGATGGCAATAGGCGTTTAAGCAGGCATGTGCTGTGTAACTTACTCTGCAAGTTTTTGTGAGACTGAAGTCCAAATGGCATTTTTGCATCGCGATTTTTTTTAGTTATTTTCTTCTAAAATACGTGCAACTGAATGTTGCAAAAACATCACTATAAAAAAAAATGATTTATTAAACTGGCTGGAAGTGTGGTTATCCAGCTTTTCTAGATTTTTGTAGTATTTGAGTAGAGCTGGCCTTTTATCTTCAGCATATGGAGCACCGCATGTGTTTTGGCATATAGAAAATGATTTGGCTTCTTTGTTGCATTGTGGTGAGTAATTATAGAAGATATGCACTGCAATGGTAACAAAACAAATCGATATAAAGTTCTTGTAATCTGTACATGACTTTTGTAAGAAGCATTGCTGTTTAACAGTGGCCAATTAACTGATATTTGAGCTGGAAAGTTATATTTTTCTTTTGTTGCACTCAACTGCATTCATTCATAGAATTTCTCTTTTCTGTTTATGGCGAAGATCTTTTGTTCCAATGCATTTTCCCCTTTATTCACTTGCCAGTCTCGAGATGATTGGATGAAATCACGCTGTTGTGTTATAGCAACCATCTCTTGTTTCATTTTGCATCTTTAATTTGGATATACGTATATATTATGCTCATTTGATTGCAGCATTAATACTATACTATTGTTTTGGCAACATATTTTGCTTTGCCTTATCTCATTCTTTCTCCTCACATCTGGTGAATTTTTTATTTGGTCACTTTCTTCAAGTACCGTATGTAAGGTTGTAAAAATTACTTCCTGGACCACGTCACAAACATGTAGGTGCTCTTGCATTTATGATTTCACACATAATGAACTTTGATCGAAAGTTATGGTGTTTCTATTCTATAGCCTAGAATTTCTCAACCAGCGGCGGCAGCAATCTCAAGAAGTACCTGTGAAGAAAATGATGGATTTAGTAAGACGCCTAGAAGAAGGTCTGGTTCACAGTGCCAGTTCAAAGGTTTGTCATAGTTCAATCTTTGTTTACAACTTTCGTAACATATGCATTATGGTATTTGACTTGAGATTAAACTTTCAATATGATTTCCATTCTTTCCTATAATCACATATTAGGAAATCTGCTGGCTTGTTATAAAGTATCTTGGAAAGATTCTTATACTGGTGAAATAAATAATTGCCAACTGTGTAAATATTATAATCTTATCTGTTATGTCTTGTGTTATAGGAGGAGTATCTGAATCTGTCAACCTTGGAAAGTCGTCTGCAGTTTCTAATTAAACGATCACCCATGAGTAATCAAAACCAGCAATTTTCACATGCTAATACTTCTGCTTCCATTGGAACAATGATTCCAACTCCTGGATTGATGCAACCTGGGAATTCAAGCCTTATAGGAACATCGTCTGTTGATAGTTCAGTTATTGCCAACAATACTTCTAATATTCCATCATCCAATGTCAATTCTGGAGGCTTCATGTCTACTGGAAATGGGTCCTCTGGGAGCGTGCATGGTTGTTCTTTTAGTTCCTCACAAATCTTGTGATCTATCGAAATGAGAAGCTATTAATTTGTCCTTTCCTTACTGTTTCACTGAATATTTCTTCGCAGGAACATTATCTGGTGGATATCAACTGCCGTCTTCCAGTTTTTCGACCAATTCTGGTGGAAATAATATGATGACATCCATGGGTGTACATAGAATGGCAAGCCAAATGATTCCTACTCCTGGATTTAATAGTTCTAGTAATAATGATGTAAATACTAATGCTAATAATCAGCCTTTCATGAATATGGAATCCTCTAATAATATTGGTGCATTTCAAACTGGTGAATCTACAATTGTATCACAGCCCATGCAGCAAAAGCAGCATGTTGGTGGTCAAAACAGTCGTATATTGCATAATATTGGTGGCCATTTAGGTGGCGGAATTAGGTCTACCTTGCAGCAAAAATCCTATGGATTATCAAATGGCCCCTTAAATGGTGGGTTGGGGATGATGGTAAACAATACGATGAATGACACAGGAGCTTCTGAGGGCTATTTAACAGGAACACTGTATGGAAATTCCCCCAAACCCTTGGAACAACATTTTGATCAACATCAACGAACAGTAATGCATGGTACTCTCTCTCTCTCTCTCTCTCTCTCTGTGAGTGTGTGTGTTCGAAGTATTTTGATATTTGTGGTTTTGGATAAAAGAATTAGAAATTGATCTTTCAGTTGTCTTTTACTGGTATTCTCACTGCAAATAGCCCACTTGACAGGTAATGGGTATGGAATTGGTGCTGCTGAATCTGCCGGGTCTGGAAACTTGTATGCTTCACAGATGGTGAACAATCAGAGCTTGAATGCTGTGTCTTTGCAGTCCATGCCGAAAACAAACTCTCCTTTGATGACCAATCAGACGAATGTTCACTCTACTCAACAGGTGACGAGTATGAAGCCTCAATTAATTGATCAATCAGAAAAGATGAACTATCAATCACAATACTCAGGGAGAGATGATCTTGTAAATTCCCATCAACACCAACAATTTCATCAGCCGTCTCATCAATTCCAACGCCATCAACTTGTTCAACATCAACTCCAGCAAAAGCAGCAAAGTCAACAACACCAGCTCATGTTGAAGAATGACATTTTTGCCCAGTCTCAGTTGTTATCAAATACTGATTCTGAAGGGAAGCCTGAGATAGAGCATCGTGATGAAGGTCTGCACTTCCAAGTCCCTGAGCCATTTCAATTTTCAGATATGCAGACTCAATTACCACAGAACCCCATGGAAACCCGTTCAAGAGGTGCTCAGTTGCTCTCGCACCCCTCGCGCTCACAGGATGCCTTTTCATCACTAACTCAAACTTCGGATCAGATGCAACAGTTGATGCATCCTGATCAGTTTGCTACTAACCCAGAAAGTGATTTGAGCGGTATTTCTGGTGGCGTCCAACCGGATACAGCACTTCAAGGTCAATGGTATCCCAACTCTCAGGATGGGTCTCATATATTGGGGAGACTCCCACATGATCAAAATATGCACGAGGATTCTCGTCAGGGTATAAGTGGGCAAAGTGTAGCTCAGCAAAACAATTTATCTTCAGAAGAATCAATTATTGGTCAATCTGATGCTACTAAATCCAAAGAATCTCCAAATGTAAGTGGCACTGTCAATAACCTTAATCGTGAACGGCAGTTCAAGAATCAACAGAGATGGCTATTGTTTTTACGCCATGCTCGTCAATGTCCGGCTCCAGAGGGAAAATGTCAAGATCCTAATTGCTTAACGGCACAAAATCTGTTGAAACATATGGAAAGATGCAACGTATTTCAATGTACATATCCACGTTGCCGCGCCACAAAGGTTTTAATCAATCATCACAGGCGCTGTAAGGATGCAAGTTGCCCTGTTTGCATTCCTGTTAAGAATTTTCTGCAGGCACAGTTAAAGGCATTTGCTCGTTCTGATATCAATTCCGGTCTACCAAATCCAGTCAATGGATCCTGTAAATCCTTCGATGCTGCTGAAATTGCAGGTAGGTCGACTGCGAAGACAAACCCAACAGTAGCTAAAACTCCAGAAGATTTACACCCTTCTATTAAACGCATAAAGACTGAACCAACCTCCCGATCTCTAGTGTCTGAAAGTGAAAGTTCTGTTGTACCAGATGCTTCCACAAATGGACCTCATCTCCTTCCAAATGCACAACATGCTGAACAACACCATGACTCTTGTATGCCAACAAAACCTGAAGTTACAGAAATAAAGATTGAGGTTCCTACAAGTGTTGGACAAAGCAGTCCAAAGAGTGTTGAGATGAAAAAGGATAATTTTGGCAATATCTACATCCAAAGTGTTGATCAAATCGTACAGAAAAATTCTGCTGGCTTTGATTTTAAGGAAGGCATTACAATTGAGAAGGAATTGGACCAGGATAAACAAGTAAACACATCATTACCTGCTGAAAATGTATCAAAGTCTGGGAAGCCAACCATAAAAGGAGTCTCGATGACGGAGCTGTTCACCCCTGAACAAGTTCGGGACCACATTAGAGGTCTGAGACAGTGGGTTGGACAGGTTAGTCTATTTTACCTATTCGTGTTACCTTATTGATGAGGCAATTATATATCTTGATATTCTCAGGAAATTGCTGTAGCATGCATGCATGCTACATTTCTGCATTTCTCTAATTGCTGGGAAGATCTTTACACCCTAAGATGTTTGTTGAAATACTGTTAACATGCAGAACCATCTTTCTTCAAGAAAAAATGTCACGATTGTACAATCTAAATTTATACTTAGCTACCAAAGAAATGAGAAGTTAGTAGACTGAAAAGCATGTGTTATTTTTTTTCCGAACTGGACAATTCAATGAACGGTCATTCTAATTGAAAACTTTGATATTAGGCAGCGTTATTTTGTTAATACAAACATTTTACATCATTGTCCCCTTCAGTCTTGGTATAGTTGTAATTTATTCGTACATGATAATCTAGCAGGCTTCTCTTTTACATATCGCTTAGAATATTTCACTTTTCTATTCTACCCATTTATAATTTAGAGCTTGTTTGAGCCCCATTTTTTTTTTTTTTTGGAAATAATGCATTTTGGAATAGTATTTTAATGGATAACGTGTGGTTAAAAAATAAGGAATAGTTTTGGGTTTGCATGTAATATTATTTTGTTGAAGAATGTGTGATTGAAAATAAGATAGAGAAAAATGTATTTTGAAAATAAAAGGGACCAAACAAGGGCTTAAAACTGTTTATAAATGGTTTCCAAACAAGCTTTGAATTAAATAAGGGATTGGCTCCATTTCTTACACAGTCCATCTCATGCACATTGGTGGCAACACAATTTAGTTGGTCGATTGAAATTGAGTCAGGAACTTGTTAAGCAAGTTATATACTCTAAGACAGACAGTTATCCACTTCTGATTATATAATTGCTGAGCAGTGCCCATATTTTCTTCTTTTGATGGGTTCTCCTTTCTTTTGTGTCTTTTTTTTAACAATTTTATTTATTTATTTATTTCGTTTTATGTTGTTTGGGTAGGATATAGCAATTTCTGGATTTGATCTCGCCGATTTATTTTCAGCAACCTCTTCAAGGGGTTTAATTCCTTATCATGTGTTCTTGTGCGTGATTAAGTGTTCTCGGCTAATGGTTTCTAATTTTTCGTATTCTTTTACAGAGCAAAGCAAAAGCAGAAAAAAATCAAGCAATGGAGCGTACAATGAGTGAGAATTCTTGCCAGTTGTGTGCAGTTGAGAAGCTTACCTTTGAACCACCACCAATATATTGTACACCTTGTGGTGCTCGCGTTAAAAGAAATGCGATGTACTATACCTTTGGGGCGGGTGATACTCGTCATTACTTCTGCATTCCCTGCTATAATGAAGCCCGTGGAGATACCATTGTAGTTGATGCAAATTCTATTCCAAAGGCGAGGATGGAGAAGAAGAAAAATGATGAGGAAACTGAAGAATGGGTATGTATATCCACCTACTAAATTAGTTTTTATGCCCATGGTAGCCTAAGATATTGACAATCTGTTTCATTGCAGTGGGTACAATGTGATAAGTGTGAAGCATGGCAACATCAAATATGTGCATTATTTAATGGTAGAAGGAATGATGGAGGACAAGCAGAGTACACTTGTCCAAATTGTTACATAGAGGAAGTTGAAAGAGGAGAACGTATGCCATTACCACAGAGTGCTGTTCTTGGGGCAAAAGATTTGCCTAGAACAATTTTGAGCGATCACATTGAGCAGCGATTGTTTAGACGGCTAAAGCTAGAAAGACAGGAAAGAGCTAGGCTTCAAGGAAAAAGTTATGATGAGGTGATTCAATTGACTTGCTATGTATATGCAGTAGTGGTTGATGTTCTTTCTTTTTCTATGATCTGTGGTGATGCTGTACATACTAATATTTTCTTTGTGTGTCCCTGTTCAATATTTGGGTTTATATTTTCCTGCTTTCAAGTAGCTTAAGGAAATCAATAAATATAGAGAATATTTTAACCAGTGTAGATTTTGATGCTGTAATTCCAAAAATATTCAATGGCTCTTGTCTGTAATTTTGAGGGTAAAGAACACGTCAGCAGTAATCAGCAATTATGTCGCATAACTGGAATTGAAATTCTTGAAACAAAAATAAAGTTGAAAAACTCGAAAATATGTAGAGAATAACTTGATTATAATGAATTGGTTATTGAAATAATTACAAAGCCTTAGTCTATATAGGCAAAATAATCTCCTAATCCTAATAGCTTCAGGAAGATAAGTAATTAAAACTTAAGAATAAAAAGTCTTAATCAAAACAAGATATAAAATCATATTAGAACAAGAAATAATTTCATATCCTATTTGAGATAGAATTGTCCTGCATCAAATTCCATGAAATTTTCGTTTTTTATCTCAAATTATTAACTGTGAATATTGCTTATTTGAATAAAGCCATTAGGTTTTGGGATTCCAGACTTTAATCATTCTTCATGTTGAAAAATTATATTCCAATATATACAGTTAGAATAAAAAGTTTATATAGACTTGTACCATAATAAAAATATGTTTTTAGGAATGTAATTTTGTTAGGTTGTCTTTTGATTTGAAGTTTAGATCTAATTACTCTTTTATGAATTTGACATTTCATATTAGTTACCAGAGTTAACTTAATAAAAGTTGTCTTAGTTTATGCATCGAGGTTCTCTAGAAATTGTTTCCCCCTGGCCTTATTTTCTTTTGGGGCTACTTTTACTTGTAATTTATCTGAATCCTCATTTATAAGATCACGTGCTCTTTTGTTTTTTCTTTTGTGTGGTAATCACATACCGAGTTTGACTGGGCTGAGCATATCTTTTTGTTTTCTTTATTTCTTATACCATATTAATTCACCTGGGATAACTATTTTGCATTCCTACTGATATTACCACCACTACTATTACTACTGCTTTTACGTCATGTGTTCTCTTTGTGTTCCTGTGTTTGTGATTGTTCTTATGTTGATTTTGTCAGGTTCCAGGAGCAGAATCACTTGTTGTAAGAGTCGTTTCCTCAGTGGACAAAAAGTTGGAAGTTAAACCGCGGTTTCTTGAAATTTTTCAAGAAGAAAATTATCCGTCAGAGTTCCCATATAAATCTAAGGTGTTGCACATGGAGACCTGAATTTACTTACGGAATGCCCATAAGTGATTCGGTTCCTGATTTAAGTTCATTTATTTTAATTAGATCATGTTGTGCAGGAGTTTGAAATAAATGTGGTCTAAATAAATTCATATCTATGGGCGTGTTCGGTAGAGATTAAAATCGGATTAAAATTGAAAAACTAGCCGTTATTGTTGACTTTGATTAGACGAGTGAAATCTAATAACGGCTATATTTTCAATTTTAATTGGATTAAAATCTATACCAAACAAGCTCTATATCTTTTTCCTTAGTTTTGGTCTTCCCTCAGTATTATCGTCTTAACCTTTATCCTTTTCAGTCTTTTTTGGGAGAGAGCGGGGAGGTAGATTTAAAGGGCAGATGTCCATTGTAGAATACTGGAAACAGCTACTACTGTAAATAAATAAACTGAGTGTCTCTGTGGTTAGAGAGGACGGTGAGGGGGGAAGATCTTGGTTGGAAGATTTTAGTGGAGATAATGATATCATCATGCCTAATGTGTATCTGTCCAAAATTATGGAGAACACTTACGAACAGTAGTTTGATATGTCTTTTCAATCAGAAGCCATGGGACACTTGTGTTTCTTAAGATTATCATCTTTATTGTGCTTACGTGTGCCCTTAATTAATTTTTCAGACTGAACTAAAAGTTTCATCTTCCAGGTGTTGTTATTATTTCAAAAAATTGAAGGCGTCGAAGTATGCCTTTTTGGAATGTATCTTCAGGAATTTGGATCAGAATGTCTGCAGCCAAATCATCGCCGAGTCTATCTATCGTATCTAGATTCTGTCAAGTACTTCCGGCCAGAGGTCAAAGCAGTGACGGGAGAGGCTCTTCGTACATTTGTGTACCATGAAATTTTGGCAAGTTTTTTACTCCATTAGCTCTTATTGGTCTTTGTTCACTGATTCCTTTAGGAAGTTTCTTTTTTCCATTCATTGTATCAACAACCTCAATGATATTTCTATTATGTTTTCAGATTGGATATTTAGAATATTGCAAGTTGCGTGGATTTACAAGCTGCTACATATGGGCTTGCCCACCATTGAAGGGTGAAGACTATATTTTATATTGCCACCCAGAAATTCAGAAGACACCAAAATCTGATAAACTCAGGGAGTGGTAAGATTAACAGCTGTCTGACAAGAGGCACTTCTAGTATGCATTACGAGGAGCATGCTAATGCTTTTTGATGTTTTTAGTTGTGACTTAGATTATATCTCTGATTTCAGGTACCTGTCCATGTTAAGAAAAGCCGCAAAGGAAAATATTGTTGTTGAGCTCACTAATCTATACGATCATTTCTTTGTATCGAATGGTGAATGTAAGGCAAAGGTTACCGCAGCTCGGTTGCCATACTTTGATGGAGATTATTGGCCGGGTGCTGCAGAGGACATGATCTATCAACTACAACAAGAGGAGGATGGAAGAAAACAGCATAAGAAGGGAACTATTAAAAAGACCATTACAAAAAGAGCTTTAAAGGCATCTGGCCAAACTGACCTCTCTGGGAATGCATCGAAGGACCTGATGTTGATGCATAAAGTAATTCTATTGTCCAAACTCTCTTTAATTAGTCCTCTTCCTCATTTTGAGTTTGTGTAGTAATACTAATATTGGTCCTCTTTCATGTTTAAAATTTCTGTGGTTAATAAATATGTTTTGAACATTTATGAAAACAAATAGATAGTATTGTTTTATTTTTAAATCGGAAGCCATTTCTGGTACTTCTCTTTCGGTTCTCAGGAAAAATCTTTGTTTTTGTAGCTTGGTGAGACAATTAGTCCAATGAAAGAGGATTTTATCATGGTTCACTTGCAGCATGCATGTGCACATTGCTGCATTCTCATGGTGTCTGGAAATCGTTGGGATTGCAAGCAGTGCAAAAATTTTCAGCTTTGTGACAAGTAAGGATTCAGCTTACTTTTGACTAAGAGTTAAAACGTCTTTTTTCTTGTATAAAATCCTTCTATTTCCTGTATTATTTCATAGAGCTATCCATCTTCTATTGCCCGAGACAGCTATTACAATATGAAATATCTATTTGTTGGGTTTGGGGGGTCTTTCCACTTTCCTTCAAAAGAAATTGATATTTATTCATGCATCCATTAGAAAATTACATTTTTTTTATCATTGATCTACACCGTTTAATGCTCTCATGAACCACTAATTTGAAGGATAGATTTGAATTCATTGAAAAAGTAAAAATAGTTGACATAAAAAATGTAATTGAATTATAGTGACAATTGCCTGCAACTAATCCATCCACTGTGGGCAACATTAATCTATTTCTTTATGTGAAGCGAGATCTTAATTTGGTTTAATGTGAATTGGAATTCTAGTATTCTTCTGGTTTAGTTTCATGTCTTCTTCTAACAAATGAGAACTGTGATTTAAGTTACTTTACCCACCTAACTACCCATATATATATATATATATAGCCCCTGTTTGACCCACATTATTTTTTTCATTCTCATTCTTCTACTCATTTTTAACCCCACATTCTTCAATAAAATAATATTTTTTATCACATCAATAACTTTTCTTTCTTTTTCAATCACATATTCCTCATCACATCACTTCAAAAAAATGCATTCTCTCATTTTAATATGCACCAAACACACTCATATATATATAGTGTAAGAATTACTTGCTGCAAATAGTATTTTACAGTCATCTGGTATGCCTTGATTTCTAATTAAAAGCAAATGGTTTGCTGTTCATTTTAATGTTGGCTCATTTCATGTGGTGGTTAAATGTTTGTAAATCAGCACGTGACATGTATGTGATGCATGTGTGTATGTATCAGCAAGTATATATGGTAATGTTTATGTTCCATATATATATATATATAGCACAGATGGTGATGTATACGCGCCTGGAGTCGATATTATTTGTTACCTGAGAAGTACAACATGGTTTCATTTTAATCCCGAGTCCTTTCTTGTAAAATCATTTGCACTTGATCTTTCAAAGAACTAAGCTACTAGAGTAAATGTTTAGTTATCGCGAATGGAATTTACCTACTTTTATAAATCTCCTTTTTAACATATGATTCTACCATTCTTTGCTAGATTTAACATCAGATTTGTCAGCTCTACCATTCTTGTATAACATTATTTGTTAAAGCGATTGAAATTTGAGGAAGGTGGATCACTGGCACTTGATCAATTAAGTTTACACACCTCAGCTAGGTGGTGTGGAATTTGATTCATTCTTACCGACTGCAGCCTTATGCTCCCGGAGTATCTGCTCCCTCGATATATGCAATCTTCTAAAATGTTATGTTTTTTATTTTTCTGATATTAATAAGCATGTATTTGCTTTACCTATAAATCAATTTGTAGTTGGTTGTGGCATTTGTGGAAGCTGGTTTTGAGTTTCCCTTTCTATAGATTGCAATAGATATTCATATTAAAATATGGGTTTTTATATTTTCATAATTTACCTTTCAAAAAAAATTTGATTTGAGGATAATGGTTCACCGGCACTTGATCAATTAAGTTTACATACATCAGCTAGTTGGTGTGGCATATGATTCGTTCTTACCTACTGTAGCCTTGTGCTCCAGTAGTCTCTGCTCCCTTGATATTTGCAATCTTCTAAACCATTTACTTATAAATTAATTTGTAGTTGGTTGTGGCTTCTTTCGAAGCTGGTTTTTAGTTTTCCTTTCTACAGATTGCTGTTTATATTTTATCCTTCTACCCCAATGAGTCCAGCTAGGCAATCCCAATGATGTCCCAGTATAGTAGCATGCTGTAAATTCTGCTGGTAATTGAAAAAAAAAAAACCTTCCTTTTAATGCTTTTCTCTTACAGTTGCTATGAAGCTGAAAAAAAACGTGAGGACAGAGAGAGACATCCTATCTATCAAAAGGACAAGCATGTACTTTATCCAGTAAGTTCTACAGGATTATTGTATTCGGCAATGTGGTTTTGTATGAATTTCTGTGTTTAGTGTGCATTTCTCATGGATATAGTTTAGTTTTTGGATTGAGAAATTGGTAAATATTCAGGTTGAAATCACTGATGTCACAAGTGATACCAAAGATAAAGATGAGATTCTGGAGAGTGAATTCTTTGATACGAGACAGGCATTTCTCAGCCTTTGTCAAGGAAACCACTATCAATATGATACCCTTCGCCGTGCTAAGCATTCCTCTATGATGGTTCTCTACCATCTACACAATCCCACAGCACCAGCTTTTGTAATAACATGCAATGTATGCCTCCTTGATATAGATGCTGGTCAAGGTTGGCATTGTGAGACGTGCCCGGATTATGATGTATGCAATACTTGTTATCAGAAAGATGGTGGAATTGATCATCCTCATAAGTTAACTAATCATACATCCAATGATCGTGACGCACAAAATAAAGAAGCAAGACAGATGCGAGTTATGCAGGTATGTTGTTCTCTCTCTTTTTCGAGCATTGCATGTCGTTATGCAGCTTTTATGTTCTTTTACCTTCTGAGTTCTACATGTCCTTTTGTTTTGAGTTAATTAGAGTGTTTAATGCACCTTAAAGATGACATGTCAACAAGATATTTAGGTGGGATGGAATGCTCCGCAAAAATAATCGGGTGAAGCTAATATAACTGGGTGAAACTCTCTAAACACAAATTACTCTTTATTTTAGAGAGTCTATGCTTCAAAATAACCTCTAAGAGATTCTTTATTCTTAAATAACAATGATTGCATTTAATAAGTTACAATTTGAATTGATTGACCATGAGTGTATATAAAAAAAATATGTTAAATAAGAGATGAATAGAAATCAATAAATGTTCATTGGAAAAAAAACAAAATAAAGAGTCAAAATTGAGAATATTGTTGGATTGCATAAAAATTTACTCTCTATTATGTATAAGATGCTCTTTATAAATAGAGTCTATTGGAGATGCTCTTACTAATTAGGAAGGGGCATGAAATGTGAAATTAGTAGTTTAAGCTGTTTTTGTCCACTAGGGGTACAGGAACAATCATGATGTGATGTTCAATTTTATGCTTCATTTGCTTGGGTCTCTCATATTTGAAATGTTAGTTTCTAATATAGTCAACAAGAGTAACACAAAGACCTTGGAAGCATTTATTTCTTGTGGAGATCTTGTGATGCAACTGTGTTTTGGATTTGCAGCTTAGGAAAATGCTCGATCTCTTGGTACATGCTTCTCAGTGTCGTTCCCCACATTGCCAATATCCAAACTGTCGCAAGGTCAAGGGACTTTTCCGCCATGGTATGCTGTGTAAGATACGTGCTTCTGGAGGTTGTGTTCTTTGTAAGAAAATGTGGTATCTCCTTCAGCTTCATGCTCGAGCATGCAAAGAATCTGAATGCAGTGTACCACGCTGCAGGTTTGTTCTACCAATTCCTACAGCCCTCTTGTCGTTCTCCTTTTCACTGTACTGGAAAACCAATTTTGTATTAAAAAAATAAATATGCTTATTAAATTACATGGATTTGATGCAGAGATTTGAAGGAACACTTGAGACGGCTGCAGCAACAGTCTGATTCCCGACGAAGGGCTGCTGTAATGGAAATGATGAGGCAGCGTGCTGCAGAGGTTGCTACCAATTCTTGATGATGATGATGATTTTTTTTTTATTTTTATTTTTTTCGGTTGTATATACACACTAGTCACAACATTTTGAAGAGCTATTTCTGAGCCAGGCAGATAATTTATTAGTTATAAACTGTGGTGCGGACCGAAACCTAAAGCTGAAGAAAATTCGACGCCAAACTCCACAGCAAAATAATTTGCGGGAGTTCCTATTCATTCACAATTCTAAAGATAAGCTTGATGGTGAATTTATAGATCAGGGACTGCTGGCTTCTGTAACAACTGACTCTTTCCTCAAACGACAGATTTCTAGAAGTGCAAGGTTATGGCTTCAATTCTTTGATTTTTCTGTTGTATTTTATCTCTTGCTCGCATTTGATGGCAAGTGTGCGTACCATAGCTTTTGAGATTGTTTGCTTCAACATAATTTTTTTCGATTTCCTTTAGCATTTTTGTTCTCCTGTTGTAATCCTCAAAATTTTACTTCCTGTAGATGTTTCGACTTTATATGTTTCTTTTGTGTTAAATTGTCATCCTTGATATTGATACATCCATCACACTGCTTTTAGTCACGTTGGTTTTTGTTAACTTTTGTTTGTTCACTATATTTCCGTTGATATATTGAAAAGTTCTCTAATTAGTACAGGGTTAACTTCACTAATGGTAACTGAAATTTGCACGTAGTGTGTGTCACCTTGGCCAAGGAACACATTAATTTGTTTTTAGACTGTTCAGTGAACTTCACAAATTGTTCTATTCGAGTTACCGATTCAGTTTAATGTTCATTTTATGATTGAACCTTCTCCGTGTTTGTCTTAAAATTTAACTGGAAATCCTTTGATGACTTGGCAAACAAATGTGTACAATTTCAGTTAGTAATATTATTCATAGTAAATACTACTAGAGTACTAGTAGTCGTATTACGTGACATATGTGGCGATTTGTAATTCGATATATTAACGTGATAGTTTTTTATTGATTCGTGCATCAAATTACAAAATGTTATATGTATTCTACGTAGGACGACTATCGGTAGTCTTCAATATGAAACGGTGAACCAATTAGAGATGAAATGAAGTATTCTGCTTCTAATTGAAATGGGGGTACAGAGTTGGATTAAATTATTGGAGTACAAAATTAAAAGCACGAATCAAACATACTGATGTGCAGTAGGAAGAACCAATAAACTCCAGTCTGTGCCAAAGAAGTAAAACACTAATTGGGACCTTCAAAAATTCAGTCAAAACTTGGAGACATTTGAGTTGGTAGTGGGATCTCTCCTCTTATTCTTCTTGAAATGCTTTGAAGCAGCTTTCAGTACCTTCGCCCATCCCTGAAAAAATACATGTTTCATTGATATTGTTGGAAATGATCATCTCGTTGCACTGTTCAAATAATATTCCGGTAATTCTGTCAGTGTAGTATATTCAGATTGTTGTTTGAAAGAGGAATTTATACTCTATATGACACCCAAATCTCTCTATTTTACTCTCAGAAATTTTATTTCACTGCACTAGTATGCAAAGCAAGAAGAATCCATATGAACTCTGTGATGTTACACAATGTTTGATTATGTTACCAGTAGTGCTAGAGGCACCATTCCACTACTTTCAAGTTGTGCAACCTAAAACGCCACAAACACCAATCAAGTCAAGCTTGAGACTTGAGTAGCTTTTAAGTTTAGACGTGTTTGGCTAAACTTAAAAGTCATTTTTAAATAGATGATCATTTGAGATTAAAGAAGTACCTTTCTTGGTGTTGGGGAAGTGGGAGTGAGCTGATGAGGAGGAGGGACTGAAGAAAACTCCATAGATCTCCTTCTCTTATTCATCTTTTGGTACCTGTGAAGATTGCCAAATGCAGCATTTGTGAACTCCCTTTTGAACTTGGCTGTAATTTTCTTCATATCTTCCAGAAACCCATCTTGCTTGTACTGTAATTTCCTAGAAACCGAGACCCCACAGCTTTCACTGGTTTCTTGATCGGAATGCAAGGGCGGAGGGAGCAAAGGGGACCAAATGGAACTCTGGGCGTATTCGAAATCAAAAGCGGAATTGTCGGGGAACTTATAGAGAAGTTCTCTTGACATGGAAGTTTCTAAATACTCTACAACAGCTACCAGAGAGGTCACCATTGTTGTGAATTAAGCTGGAATAAGCTATTGAGATGTGATTTGGAGATTGCGAAATTGGGTGGGGAAGTTAGAAGTGTAAAATGAAGGGAGGACAGAAATAGCCGTTGGGATTGAATCTCATGGCTTCATATGGAATCCTTTTATTTTAATTTATTTTTATGAATTTCTATTTAATTCATATTTTAAAAAAATAAATAATTAATTAACTAAACCGGCAGTAAATGGGGATTAAAAAATCCCAGAAAATTTCTAACCGGACAGGGATGGTAATGGCTGCCTCGACCCATCCCTGTTGCCATTCCTAGACGAATCTCGTGTCTCAATAATTTAACAAAAAATTGAATTATCGTACTTGTGATTGTTGGGTATATGTCTTCAATAATAGTCGAGAAAGTTGAGTAGAAGAATAAGAAGTTGGAACAGTGCGGACTATGACATGCGGGCTTCAAAGCTCGTTACAACGTACCTTTCCTTAAACATAATTTGTTCCCAACAAATTCTGTGATACATACGCCATCAAGAGGATTTGCATTTCCATTTCTGAAGAACAACGAAAATATAAAGTTTGATTTCGAGATACAAAATGAAAGTGAAAAGTATGGGAGAATAAAGTGTAGAAGAAGAGAGAATATTATGAATTCTATCAACTTTTCATATCTATAGTCAAAGAATGTTTGAATCTACACATAAATTTATGTAAAACCCTTTCCAATAAGTTGCAACAATTGAAAGGTGCCTTTTGGGATTTGAAATACATCGAAAATATTCGAATTCTAATAGCCAAAACTCACCATCGGTGGTACAGTGTGCTGTAGATAGTGAACCTCACAAAAATTGGCAATAAGCGCTGACATTTTGTAACGACACATAGTGAATGGAACAAGATGTGAGACAGGGTCCCATACATGATTGTGGCATAGAAGAACATTCAAATGTGCATATTTCTCGAGGGGCGATCAAATCGTTACAAAGTACTAGTAAAATGTGAACATGACTGCTCTGTATGAAAGGTCGTGTTCGAAAAGAATAATATTGAAAAGTAAATTAGAGAGTCTACTGTCACCTAGATCGGCGATGATCATCACTAATAATGAATGTCATTACTCTTTGAGAAATATCACCAACTAGTAGAATGTTTTTCCCTTCTTTACGTAAATATGATTTCAACAAAGCTAAAAAGAAATTATATTTTAAGATGGAGCAATTTTTACATGAATAACCCTCAAATGCAGAAGGAAAAACTATAGGACTGTAGTCTGATTGAACTTTCAACATATCCCAAATAAGGAGATTACACGATTCTCTACAAAACTATGGGTTGTTCGAGGCTCTCGCCAAGCCAACCTTACCTACTTCATCGATTGAACTATGCTTGCGCGACTATATCTTCTTAGATTAATTTGATCTACGATGCAAGAATTTTAAAAATGAGCGATTTAGTTAGTCAATAGTGGTGATGTACAATTTGAGGTGTCGATTGTGAAGCTATTTAGTCTAACGAGGTTGTGCTACTAGCCAGTACAATGTTATCTACACGTCCTCCACTTGTAATGGTTATTGACAAAAGACTAATAGCTGTGGAGGCACTCGTGACTTTGGAGGCTAAACGATCCTTGTCACTGTTGATCCAAGTAAGATCAATGCCTTCTAATAACGCTCCCTTTAATTTTCACTAGTATATTTATGAAGAATTCAATAAAATATAAGAAAGAACACAGAGAATTACGTGGTTCGACGCCAGTGTGGCAAACCTACATCCACGGGAGAAGAGAGAGGGTTATATTCGCTTATATCCGAAGTGTTACAATGACACATATATAGCATATTACAACAAGGTTGTCTTATTATAAATGAGACAATCACGAAAAGAATATAACGAGAAATGGAAACATTTCAATTATCATCAACCAATATTCTTCACATCATGCCATAATATTTTCTTCAATATTAGCAAATATTCTTCAATTCGCCAAATATCTCTTTTCTCCAACAATTTAAATTCGTACTGACATTAAATAAGCACGTGAGAATCACAAATTAAATCACATTAAATAAGTCTGGGGCGGAGCCAGAGGGGGAAAAAAATCTACTAAGATGATACATATAATAAAAAAAAATCATAAAAAATTAGAATATATATACAATTTGAATATAAACATAATTCTACACGTATTAAATAACAAATTAGAAACGGTAACAGGCAAACAGCAAAGTCCGTGCAACTTTCTCATAATTAATTTTCAACTCAATTAATACTTAATTAAGTCAATTTAAATAATATCACATAAGGGCTTAACGAACAGGCCTCATTTGATACAAATGTTTCTTTGATTTATAGTTCACAAAAATTCCAAATAAATGCTGAAAACCATGCATATCACATTTAAGTTTACACAAACTAAAATTGTTGATTCCACCAATATAAGTTTACACAAACTAAAATTTATAACCAAACAAATTATGTTTCAAAATTTTAAATGAAAGATTCAAACGATAATAAGACTAAAATAGCAAAGTCGGAGTAAGGAATTTAGTCTCGTTACACTAGACCAATTTTCCTAACCAATTAATACGTTGTGCCAGGATTCCTGGACTCAATAAATTTAGTCTCGTTACACTGGATTTAATTTATCGAGTCCAATGAATACTGACACAACGACATCATACCATCGTCCGCTAACCAACAACCAATCTTAACCTATGAGAAGTAGGCAAAAATGGTGAGTATATAAAAATACTGAATATGGCACAAATATTTTTTGCAATCCCGAATAACAGTATCGATGATGAAATACACAATGCAATAGAAAGGTGTAACTGTAAAACTCTAACCGAGTTATTATTTGACAACCTAAATGAGAAAAAGAAAAATCTCAAGTTTCGTCCTGATAAATAAACTTAAAATTATAAATATGTAACTAAGTATTGAGCCTAATTACTTAATCCGGGATGTATGGACCTACGGTCGAACCAAATTGCGTCTATTTTGTTGGTCAAAGTTGTGACAAATAAATCGAACATTTTTAGTTGAATCTTGTTTGAGTCACATTATTTTTTCATTATCATTTTTCTATTCATTTTCAATCACATGTTCTTCAATAAAATAATATTTTTCATCACATCAATAATTTTCCTTCTTTTTCAAGCACATATCCCAATCACATAAAAAAAAAAAAAAAACATTCTTGAGGAAAAAATTGTGCACCAAACATGGGCTTAATTCCTAAACCAATAATACATTTGTTAGAACTTATAATTTCCAAGTCGATAAAAAACATGGAGACATAAGCATGATCCCACACCTACACGCAAACAAACACTCTTCTTTGCTCTGTCGCCTTCATAAACTTGCCCCACAATTTTGAGCTTACTTCAATCCCTCGCAACTCTATTTCTGTAGTCTCTATACACCCCACACCACATGACATTAGACTTTTTCTAAACGATAAAATGCAAAAAGTTCGAAATGTGTAAGTCTTGTTACAGCACGATATTCTAAAGTGAAATTGTCTGTCGTTAACGGCTGCAATCACTTTGAACAATTACTCCCAAAGTACAACTATTAAATTGGTTGTTCAACAATGCATAGTGATTTTCCGAACTTTTAGGAATTACTCTGAAACAACATATTAACAAAATATTTCGAGAATCAATTCTGTATGAAGGATATGATGAAATGATTTCTGTATTTTTTCGGAGGAAAGAGATGTATATATAGCCCACGAATTCCACTTATAATTCAAAATTAAATTGAAAAAAAATCCATTAAATACGAACACATAAATTTCACACCTTTTTTCATTCAGCCAACTATCCCAATTAATTATTTCTTTCAAATAATAAATTGACAACATGCAGAAAAAGTTTGCCCTCTTTCTGGTACAAATGACCCCTTTCTCATCCAGTTGGTCTTGTTCAGTTTTCTGTTACTCCACCAGTATAATCTCTTCCTCTCCCTCTCACACTCGTACAGATAGAAAATTATGGCTAAAAAGTGCTCTCTTTTGTTGCTAGCATTCGTTCTCTATCTGATTCACTGCCAATCAACAATTTCACAATTGCAAAACAACATCAGTGCCATTGATCTTGATGCATTGCACCAAATCAAGAACACCCTCATTGACATTCGCACCACCACTTCTCTACACTTCTTCTCAAGCTGGGACTTCGACTCGAGTGACCCTTGCTCATCCTTCGCTGGAGTCACCTGTTCATCTTCCGAACAACCAAGACGAGTCGAGTCACTTGTCCTAGGTACTGGCCTATCTGATTCACCAGGACTGGCTGGAACACTGTCTCCCTTTATTGCCAACCTCACCGAGTTGAGCCAGCTCGTTCTGTTTGCTGGCATTGTTACAGGGACCATACCTTCCGAACTTGGCTCCCTAAGGAAGTTAAGAGTCCTCTCACTCAGTAACAATCACTTAACAGGCACAATCCCGGCATCCATTTTCACTCTGCCGGATCTCCACACCCTGGACCTCAGCCACAACCATCTCTCAGGAACAATCCCGCCCACCATATCCGCATCAACTCAGTTGAAGGTTCTGTTGCTGGCCAACAACAAAATTTCTGGACAGCTGCCCCGTGGCTTTCCCCAACAACTCCTGCACTTAGATTTCAGTCAGAATAACATCTCCAGCATGCTGCCGCCAAGGATGCCGGCGTCACTTCGCTACCTGTCGGCATCTCAGAACCGTATGTGGGGCCCCCTCAACTGCCTGAAATCAATCTCAGAATTAGTATACCTTGACTTAAGCATGAACCACTTCAGTGGGGGCCTCCCCACCTCCCTCTTCCAGCCCAAGCTCACTTCAATGCTGCTCCAACGAAACAATTTATCAGGTGGGCTCCCTGCATTGGCACCATACCCCTATGGACCAGGTTCCATTATAGATCTTAGTCACAACTTTTTGACAGGTGAATTAACTCGGGTTCTAGTAGGAGTTGAGTCTCTCTTTCTGAACAATAATCAGTTAACAGGAACAGTGCCCAAGGAATACTTTGGGAGTTTGAGCGTAGGCAAAACAAAAACGCTCTACTTGCAACATAACTACATTACTGGGATCCCGACCGCAGCCGGGTCATCATGGCCTCCGTGGGACTCGGTTGCAGTGTGCTTATCATATAACTGTATGGAGGTACCTGTAGTAGTGGTGGGGATAATGGCGTGCCCGGGCAGCATAGGAGAGCAGATTTCTCGGCCTGCTTACCAGTGCTCTGCATTTCACAATAGGAACATCTCGTCTAAGGAGAAAGAAGACTACATCAATTGATTATTTTCCATGAAAACTACTTATTTAAGATTACACAGTGTAAAGAAAGGTCTGGTGTTCAAGTATTTTTATAGTGTAATCTGGTTCCGTTCAAAGAACTTTTGCCATATATTTTATAATGACAATTCTATTGATATTTCTATGTCATAAAAATGAACAAGAAATATCTTGTTCACTATACCAGACTTTCAAGTTAGAGAAAATTATAGCATCAGTCTTCAGGGGATGATACGCTTGTGATGCCGACACGAACTTGCATTTTATGATAGCGTAATCTTCGACTTGTTAAATTTTTAAGTAACTTTAGTCCACATTGACAAATTTTATTTATTTGACTATTAAAGAGTAAACATCGCCACACCCTTACTTTATGTTAAAATAGATAAAAGGAAAATGGAAAAAAAAAAAAAAAGATCATCTTTCCGAATCATCCCAACCTACTGTTCAAGCCCACCTCCAAAGACGGATTTTTTCTCCTAGACGCCAAGCAAATACAAAAATACAACAATGACGAGCATTTGAGGTAGACATTTTCCTCCGCAATTCGTAGTTTATTAATCGTGAATTTTTTGAGATAGATAAAGACACGAATTGGACTTGATATGCGAAGCACATTGAATCATTCTTTTGGCTGCTAAAGATCAACTTGAGACAATATCAGTCCATATAGATACTAGATTTGATACCTTGGTTTCAGTTTCTAAGAGAAAAATCAGTATACAATCATAAATTTGTACTATTTCTTAGACAGTGCATGATAACTATTTGGCAGGAAAAGAGTTGAGTTATTAGCAGCAACCTTATCTCGAAACAAGACACATGGCTTGAGAAGCACCAACTGCGACAGAAAGTACATTGTGCTTTCCCAGTTCATTTTCGTCATCATCCTCTACAAGAAACTTTACCTCAACGAGGGGATGATTGTACCTCCGGCAGCCTGAGCTGGCAATCTTTGGCATTTCCTCACATGTACAGTTTACCTTTGTCTGTGCATAACATGACTTATTGAGATAGTTTTCAACCTAGCACATTTTAAAACATAACAAATTTAAAGCAAAATTGGTTTACAAAATACGTGTTGACAACATTTTGGTCGATGATTTAAAAAACAGTTTTTAAAATCAATGACATAGATTTTGTTACATCATTTTGTCAACATACTTTTGTAAACCACTTTATACAAGTAGCATAATTGAAATTTAAAACATGCATTATTGCTATGGATGATGTTTGGCGAGCTTAAAAGTACGTCAAACTTCCTTTCCTTTAATTTTCGCTACCCAATGTGTTTGTTTAGGTACTTTTCCTTGTTTGGCACCTCTGTCAAAATCACTTTTTATTCCCATATATATTTCGTAAGACCGACAATTAACAATTATTATCCACTTATCAGTAATTCATTTCTATCTATTAATAATTTAATCTGTTTATAAAAAAAACTCCCAAAACATGCTAGAAATAAGTAACTTGCTTATTTGGAACTTTGTTTAACAAACTTGCAAGTATATTTTCTATGCTAAACCAAACTTGCACAAATTAAGGTAACATGGTACAAGGGTCAGTGATTGTACCCGTTGAATACTGTCACCATTGACGTTCATTGTTATGATCTCTTAGATATGTGCATATGCTAAATTTAGGCCATCAATTGGTTCTTGCCTTCTATCTCAAGTACCTTGTAAAGTATTGGGCATTTCAAGAAGTCTAATTCTTAATATGAAACAACCTTGACCTCATCGTAAAGTGATTCAAAGTGGACACCTTGGAGACCATAGCAAAATGAGGGGTAGATATCATTTTAGTTGCTTTGGTTTTTCTCAACTGTCAAATTGGTAACTAAAATATTGAGAATCGCCCGATTAAATGAAGTATATCCATCCACCATTTCAGTCACTTGAAAGTAAATATACTCAGCTAAGTTCTTGCAGGAGCAGCAACAGGATGATTACCTCTGGATTGGTAGATAGTTATTTTTCTTGTATTAAAATGGATGATAATTTTCTCTTAAAAGGAAAGTGAGTAGAATCCCAAGGAGAGAAAATGGAGTATTACTCCTCACAAACAACGAGAAAGTAAAAGATAGGAAAGATAAGGGAGGCTGGCATGGGGAAAAAAAGGGTGGAGAAACCTAGCAGAGTTGGGAGGAAAGAGGTTGAGAGTCTGGGCAGTATAGGGATAGGGAAAGGGGTGGGTGGTAAAGGAAAATGGGAATTTATGTGGGAAAGGACGGGAGGGTGGAACAGGCAGATGGCTGGTGTCAGAGGCGCATGGAAGGGTGGTTTTCTTTCTCTATTTGTAGTTTTCTGTTTTTATCTTTTTCCTAACTTACTTTATTTATGACAGCTTTGTATTCAAGGTGCAATTGCATTTACGATTCCTTCAAATTGTTGAGCGGGATGCATGGAAGAGATGCTGTTTCTTGGAGTACCATGATCACTGCTCTTGTACAAATGGGTTGGACAATGAAGGTCTGATGCTTGTCTATGAGATGCAAAAGCAGGGGCTCTCATTTGATGGTGTGACAATTATTACACTGCTTTTCGGCTGCATCAAATCTAAGAAACCAGGATATCAGTAAAGAGACTCGTGCTCGTTTAATTAGGCATGGTATTCAATTTGATGGGATTGGCAGTTATCTCATAGACATATATGCCAAATCAGGTTTGATACAAGCAGCACAAACAATCTTTTGTAGAAGCTGGAAAAGTGATAGTGATACAGCTGTTTGGAACACGATTTCTGCGAATGCACATAATGAGATGATTGAGCAGTCCTTTATTGTTGTCCATCAGATGCTGGAACAGCATGTCATGCCCAATGCTGTGACCTTAGATTCGATTCTCCCTTGTATGTAGTCACTCAGGAAGTGTAGCAGTAGCACTAGGAAAGTTACTTCACGATTTTTCCATTCGCAATTTCTTGGACATTAATATCTTTGTCAGCTCTGCTCTGGTAGATTGACATCAGCTTCTGTGCAGAGAGGAAGAGAAAAGGAGAAGAAATCAGCTTCAACCAACCTATTGGTAGATTGACACCGACCACCGTGGGAGGATCATCTTGCGGCAATATAAAGTCCTCACAGAAGGCCTATCAATGGTCAGTGAGATCAGTAGTGCCATATCCCCAGTAGACACAGGGGATACTGAAGCTTGATAACTTTCTCCAAAGAAGACATAAATGGAGTACACGTCCCATGTAACGATTGCTTATGATGTCCATGGCTATGACTAACTGTTCAATAGAGATACTCATTCTTTGGGTGACTCATTAAGAAGATCAACTACCCACTGCTTGGCTTTGGAAGAGAAGTGGTCAGCAAGAAGTAAGAGGTGTCAAATTGGGTGGGTTTAACATGGGGGAAATTATAAAAAATCAGGGGTTTGAAGTTTAGAATTCAAAAATTAGGGACCAAACTTTATTTTTCAAAACTCATGTGATATATAAAAAGTTTAACCCTAATTTACAATCACTCTCTCTCTCTCTCTCTCTCTCCAACCCAACAACCGTGACAGGATTTGGTTGGGTCATACGAAATGGCGGAGGAGGCGACGAGAGCTTATGATGCCGTTGTTTTTTGTTTGCGCGGTCCTTCAGCGGTGATAAATTTTCTCGATGACCCGTCGGATATTCTGTCGGCTGGTGAACTGTCACCGCCGCAGATACAGGTTGCTGCCTCGAGACGCGCAAGGAGAGTTTTGCCTGAGTCGACTGAGTTGGGAAGCAGTGCGGTGGATTTGGAGTTGAAACAACAGAAGACTAGAACGGGGTTTTTTGGAGAGAGTGAAGATATAGGTTCTTCTTGTGATTTTTCTAGTGCTGATTGTTATTTGGCAGCGGGGGAGAGGCGAGGAGGAGGAGGAGGCGACACTATTGGTATTGAGGGGGCGTATTTTAGGACACAAAGTATGTAGAGTTTTTAATGGTATGTTGACCTCCTATCTCGGCTGCGGTGATGACGCCTTCAATAACCATCAGGGCTCCGACGCCTAGAATATCTAACTGGGCTTCGGCTTTTGCTCCTACAACCATTTTCCCCTCCTGTTGGTGGATCGATGGTTGTTTGGGTGGTGGTGGTGGTAGTTGAGAGGTGGTGGCGATTTTGTAGCGGGGGCAGCGACCTTGGTGGTTATTGTTGGTGGTGTGTGACCAAGTATTTGGTTATCTGTGATCAAGTATTTAACCTGTGACCTAAAAATTTTGACAATATATGACTGAAAAATAATTTGTGACCAATTAATTTAAAAATCTGTGACCTTGTGATAAAAAAAATTTGACGATACGTGACCTGTAACTTATAATTATGAATTTGTGATCAAAATTTGATGATATGTG